>JAVXUP010003801.1:0-52691 GCA_033070095.1 Escallonia herrerae | reverse complement strand
CATATAAAATAGGATTTATGGATGTGTTGAGTAAAGGTGCAATTGTATTTCTTGTTACACTGCTTCGGTGCTCCGGCCCTTCTCCCCTCGGCCACCAGCTAGTTCATTTTGCCGTCTTTGAAATCTATATGTTTGGTGTTATTTATGCAGATGCTTTTGTTACTGCTGTCATCACTGGTTGCTATACACGCCTGCTATCTCTTGCTATAATATCGAAGAGTGCGTTTACTCCTGATTGAAGCTTACTTAAATAATTCGTTCACCATTGCCTGTCTTGGACCAACTTAACTATTACTGTACTATATTTTGAGTAATCTAGGTTAAACATGCATTTCATAGCGACTGCCATGTGCAGTTACTATTGACTTTAGACTTGTAGCAGCCTCTTGTGTCTGGATTTTCATATCTTGGTTAGGTAAAAGGTGGTTGAAAATTGCTTCAAGCTTAGTCATCACCTTCACTTTTTGTAATTTCGGTAATCCTCTGATAAATACTCAGAGCACGTCGAAAGCAATCCACTTAGTATTTTCGAGTATTGCATGTACTTATTGTTGGCTGATAATTGCACAAGTTCAATTGTCCTTCTATAGGCTGATATGTGGGGTCACAGATTTATCTATGGATATTACCAGAAATTACCTTTTCTGATAAACATACATTGGCTGTCTCAATGAGTTTGTTTATTAAATTTTTTTGCTCCATGCAGTGTGGACTTGAGCCTAAAGTTGATGACCGCGCGGGCAAAAGGACGTAAGAGTGAGAAGAAAAGAAGGCTTATGAGGTGCGAGAGTGCCAAGACTTTTCGGCTTACTCCATCTTCTCCATCTATACTCGCACGAATGAGAAAGGATGGTGATTGCATAGGAAAGAATCCCTTGGTTATTGGTGATGACGATGGTTACGAGTATCATGCAGACGGAACAACTTCATGAGGCCATACATCGAGTCAATGAAGAAATCACTACAGATACATCAGCAAATAAATAAGTTTATGTAGTGTATTGTATTTTTAGTTCCTATTAGTAGTGAAGAGAGTGTTAGGCATCATTCTTTTGGTTGAATAAACTTGCGAGACTTCTACTGTATTTAATTGTATGTGCCGTCATGTGTATGAAATTTGGTGGTGCCATTGCAATAACCGCTTTTTGTTTGATCCGACGAGTTCAGGTTGACAGTGTAATGATTTTTTTTTACTGATTTTACTGAATCAAATGCAGAATTCAGGACTCTAAAAAAACCATAAGGATTATTGACCGCAAAAATTAAATGTTTACAAAAAATCAGTGACCGCTTCTATAGTCGCTTATCTAGTCAACGCGATATCTAATTCAAAAATAATTAATTGCCAAAAGAGATTTAGCGACGGCTTTTTGGGACTTACTCATGATTTCCTGGCGTGGGCGGACTTCACAATCTATGTGGTATTGTGCCCCACCACGTGCAAACGAAAAGTAACCTTGGGGTGCTCGGACATAAGCTCTTCCCCTATCAAAAAATGTTTAGTATTGCTTCTTCACATAAATGATATAGTTCTAAAAATAGGATGTGTCGTAATTTGTAACCAAATGTTTCCCCCTCTTTTCTATTTTCCCTCCAATCCACCCACTGAACACAACCACAACACATTTTATGTGGTGACACCAGTCACTTTCTGTGGAAACACAAGTCAGTTTCTGCAAAATTGGGGGTCCGATTGTGCTGATACCCAAGTCATTTTTTGCAAAAATTACGGGGTGCACGGCGCCTGCTTTTTTTTCCGATGGGACCACTACATATGTGGGATGAACTTGTAGGAACCACACACACACATTGCCCTTACACGGCTGGGATCATTGAGGGTTGTCAGTATGCTCCGTTTCGATGGGAACGCAAAGCATATCGTTTCGTCACCTCTCCGTTAGGCGCATTTTATCAGCCCAACTACGCATGGTTGTTGAGGCCGTAAGGAGTCCGATGCGGAGTGGTTGATGTGTTAACCGACCAAGCACAGAAGAACGTTGTAGACGCAAACGGTTTGTGGTGACACCAGTCATTTTCTGTGGAAAGACAAGTCAATTTCTGCAAAAGTGCGTGTCCAATTGTGCTAATACCCAAGTCATTTATGCATAAATTACGGGGCGTGTGCGTGTTGGTGGAGTCAGTGTCTCTCGGTTTGGAAAAAAGTCTCGATTTGAGGGAAATATGGGATGGGGGGTGGGGTGGCCGCAGCAAGGTGGGGGGTAAGGGTGGCGTAGGTAACCTTGCGGGTGGGTGGGTGGAGTGGGGGTTGGCCGCATTTTACACATAAGTGTTGAGGAGAAAATAATCCACTTTGGAGTGTGTTTACCGATCAATCATAGAAGAACGGTGTACGTTCTGGGTGAAACTTTTTCCAATGTCTGATAAAGATGACTGAAAATGGTTAGTGTCGAGACTAACTTGTTTATCAGCGTGGTCATGTCGACATAATGCTTCTCTGTAATTTACTTTTAAAATCTCTATGGTGCAGCACGTTATATTCTAATGAAGATGACTACAAATTATTAGTAGTCAACAATGCACGTGATTAATACTTGAAAGCACGTTGAAGTCTCCAAATACGCTTTCGTCGTTTGATTGGATACGACGATTGTACTAAGCGAACCGCACCACTGCATTTGTCTGTTATTTTCATGCATTTGCTCATGTACTACTCTTGTGGCTACACATGGGATTATCGTCATTACTAGGGTCTATTATAGCACCTATGTAGCTTCTCATCCATTCAAAACTTTATGTAGCTTGCATCTAGCTCTGTACTGTGCTCCCCATTTTCCAACTTATGTTCACCTTACGTGATGATTCTTGTCAATCTGTGTTACTATTCGTCTATGTTACCACGTTTGGAGTTTTTAAGAACCCGTTAAAATTATATTTAATAGGTTGACAGTAAACATTCCTATGGTTGTAAGCCAGTTACTGGAACAACGTTATTTGCATGGCGCCATATTCATTGCATCATTATTGTTTTACTAATACCGTATTTACTAATAGTTAACGTGTCGTCATATTGTTGTTCTCTTTCAATTTTTCACTCTTATAAGTAGTAGGATCAAGCGACACTCAATTGATAAATACTGTCAAGTTATCTGCGCCCATATGATTAACCATTTAATTTGGCTTTGATAAAACTCCCATGTTTTGATGAACCATTCAATTGTTGGGTTTTATCCATTCCTTCTTGGAGTGAACGGATCTCGCAATTGATGTGGTATTTGTGGCCAACCATTTGCTATTGAAACCTACCCTTGGGGTACCGGGACTTAAGTCCCAAAAAGTGACGCGCTCTGCCCGTTCCGAGAACAAATACAAGCTTCCAGACAGAGCAAACCATGCATAAGTGGAGCACCTTACGGGATAGTCAGGTCATTTGCGCTTGCGCAAAAGGTCGTACACATTTTAGGTGACACAAGTCGTTTTGTACAGACAAGCAGGTATTTATGCCCGACGGTGCTTGTCGGTTTGTGCCAATGCCCAAGTCATTTATGTGCAGATGCAATACCGAATCTCCTTCTTCAATCTCTTCCGAAACGAAAAATTTAAGCATCAAAGACATTTCACAACAAAAACAAAGAATCAGAGCAACCATTTTCTTCCTCCAATGATTATCTCATCAACAACTACGTGTATATTTGGACCGAAAAAATGCGGCCTAATTGAGAGATGACAAAACGCTTTGCTTTTCATAACAAAACGGCTAAAGCACATCCGTTTCTTCAATCCCAACCCCCTTAGTAAGGGAAAGCGTAGTTCCCACAAGGTCCTTTTTTTAGGAGTCCCAACAAAGCAAAAGCAGCGCTTGTGCCCCCCATAACTTCTGCATAAAAAGACTGGGGCGTCGGCAGAATCCAACATGCACTTTGCATAAAAGGACTTAGGTTTCTGCAGAAAGTGACTAGTTTCACCCAGAACGTACACCGTTCTTCTATGATTGATCGGTAAACACACTCCGAAGTGGATCATTTTCTTCTCAACACTTATGTGTAAAATGCGGCCTACCCCTACTCCACCCCCCACCCGCAAGGTTACCTACCCCACCCTTAACCCCCACCTTGCTGCGGCCACCCCACCCCCCACCCCATATTTCCCTCAAATTGAGACTTTTTTCCAAACCGAGAGACACTGAGTCCACCAACACGTACACGTCCCGTAATTTCTGCATAAACGACTTGGGCATCAGCACAATTGGACACGCACTTTTGCAGAAATTGACTTGTCTTTCCACAGAAAATGACTGGTGTCACCACAAACTGTTTGTGTCTACAACGTTCTTCTATGCTTGGTCGGTAAACACATCAACCACTCCGCATCGGACTTCTTATGGCCTCAACAACCATGCGTAGGCCGATAAAATGCTCCATAACGGAGAGGTGACGAAACGATATGCTTTGAGTTCCCATTGAAACGGAGCATACTGACAACCCTCAATGATCCCCAGCCATGTAAGGGCAATGTGTGTGTGTGTGGTTCCCGCAAGGTTATCCAACGTATGTAGTGGTCCCATCGAAAAAGCAGGCGCCGTGCACCCCGTAATTTTTGCATAAAATGACTTGGGCATCAGCACAATCGGACACGCAATTTTGCAGAAACTGACTTGTGTTTCCACAGAAAGTGACTGGTGTCACCACAGAAAATGTGTTGCGGCTGTGTTGCAGTGGGTGGATTGGAGAGAAAATAGAAAAGAGGGGGAAACATTTGGTTAAAAATTACGACACATCCGATTTTTAGAACTATATCTTTGTGCCATGTAGGATTCCTTTGAAACATGTGTATCTGCCACGTAAGCTTCAACTTTGCACGTCGTAGTCCCCCTACTTAGTTGGGCAAGACTTATATTATATATTTGCACATACTTTGAGAAGTGTTTATATAATTGCTAAATTTGGAGCTTTCACGCTATACTCCTTTTGCTACGAATAACCATAACGAGTTCTAAATACGTTGCCGTATTACAAGGATGTTTGTCCGGTGCAATTGATTCGACACCCCAAATTACCATCGTGATAAGTAATTGCGAAAACTAATAAATGCATTTATGCAAATTTTACCGAATAAACATGGTTTCACTTAAAATCACCTTCGGCATGAGTGGTTTTTTTTTTTTTTTGTCGTCGTGAAAATTTACTATTCTTTTGTAACATATGAAAGAACATGTAGAAATTCCAACATAATTAGACACTCGCAACATTCATTCTTTGAGGTAGCTAAAGGTAAGTTTCAAAGGAATCTAATTTTTTATTAGTTATACCGTTAAGTTCTAACATGTTACACTCAGTTTTAACTAAAAAGAGATTTGATTTCAATTGAAGATTAACTTGTGGCAAGCTAAGATTGAGTTGGAAGATAACAAAAGTAAATCTAAGGATAAATGAGTAAAATTAATTTTTCTCCCATTGATCAATAACAACGGAAAATTATAATAGTTATGGTAATGGTATTATGGAGCTTCCAGTGGTAGATGTCACAGTACGACGGTGGTGGAAACTGTAAAGATGACAATGATTGTGAACGTGATGGTGGTAATTGAATAGTTCAAGTGGCAGCACTGTTAATGAGACTGAGATTTGTAGTAGGTCTGACAAGCGATGGATGCAATGGTGTTGGCGTGTAGTTCGCGAGATGGTTGTACAAGAACCATAATCGTAGTAATGGTTGCAATAATGATGAAAAAGTTGAGGGTAGTGGTAAACACAAGAGCGGAGCTTAATGAAACTCTATTGTCCAAAAATGTGAAACACCAAAGGAGGCGGTCGATGTGTAAACAGATTAGGTGACACAAGTCATTTTCTGCAGAAACACAAGTCTGTTTATGCAAAGGTGCTTGTCAGATTCTGCCGATGCTCAAGACATTTTCTGCAGATGCAATACTAACTTTGCCTATGGGAAGAGCTTAAAGCACCTCTTAGTTTTGCCTATGAAATACTAACTTTGCCTATGGTCTATTTGAACTCATTCAGTAGTAAGTGAAAATTTACTAAAGTTTTAAATTCTTACACAAATCATACCATCTTCTTTACAATTAATCTAACTCATAAGACTAACATAGGTTGGATCAAATTAACAAATCCATTCAAACATAATAACAAAGAAAGCTTCCAGTAGGCTTCTTCCCAGAGCTAGACGAAACCACCATGCACAAAACAAAGTTTCCTGGTCCATTTGTATTCAACCATGTATCTGCATCAATATCAACCTAAAAACAAAGTTGAACACATGTAAGGGATTAATTTCAACTTGCTTAATTTGCGTTCCAGCATGTAAAGCAAAACTGCTGCCACACAATCGACTTGCACTGAGCTGATTCATATCGCAAAAATTACACAGTGTTTCAGCACAAAAATATGAGTATAATACACCATAAAAGAAACCTGATCTAATATTCTGCTAGGATGTTAATAGGAGACTGAAAAGCAGAAGATTGCTTTTGGCATAATCACTTAGGCCAAATCAGTTGCTTTTGACATAATCACTTAGGCCAAATCAGTTGCTTTTGACATTTTAACACCTCATTCTAAACGTCTATAGCACAAGGGCAGCAAAAAGAACATATGGTTAATTTTCTGATACTAAATAATAAGCTAACAAGACTCATAATATGACTACAAAAATTTCACTTTCACTCTTATGTAACTCCCTAAACCGAAACTACAATATATAATTTCAAAGGTAACCTCCCAAAAGTTTTTTCGGAGAGCGGGACATTTAGTGCGTATACCATCTTAGTACGGATTCATTTGTCTGTATAGTAACGCTACTAAGATCGTCTTCCTTGCAATTTATTTCCACCATCTGTGTCATTTTCCATTTTAATGTCCTTGCCCTTTTCTAGAATAATTGCATATTCAATACAAAAAAGCACTAGCTTAGGAATCTCTCGCTTGCAATCGAATCCTTTTTCATGCCTGCCTTTTCCATTAACAACATTCTCAAGCTATGAACACTAGCCTTGTTTTACGAGGTGCCCCCAATGCTTCAACAACAAATTAACTAATTAATGCTTCAACAACAAATCCCCTGCGTTACTATCTTCGGAGGGTGCCCCCAATGCTAATTAACTAACTAATTAACTAATTTTGCACCCAAATCATGTACGAGGTGGCCCCAATGCTTCACTCACCTCCAATCATGTATGGGGGTACGATAGAAACCACTCTCGAGTCTTATCCCAAACCTCTCAAAGCTACTGCTTGAACTAATAATTTCCTTTATTTACAGCTCTACTATTTGCTAGACCATATACCTCACTTCAAAGATACATCACCCTTAATAGGGTGAACTAAGAATCTGCAGAAGGAAACGGCAAAGGCTGTGGCAACTGGCAAAGCCTAAAATATCCAGCCAGCCACCCAGATAAAGCTTAGACTACCCAAAAGGTTAAAATCTAACATTTTTCAGATAATGTTTATGGCACACCATAATCGAAACAGTGTGTCAAAAAGGTACAAAGTAATTTATTTAGTACGAATAGGAAACACTTATGTCATCAAATAGATGTCCAGAAAATTTCCTTGTACCAATAATTGTTGTGCCAAGTATCTCAATTAAAGGAAACTATTAATTTCCAGAGACATCAAATTTTCTGCTCACTCTCAGGAAGAAGTATACCAAGGGTACAGACATGCAAGTTAGTAACTATCGTCATCTATTTTCGGCTGCCGAAGGTAGTAATGCGAGCAATTTGTCAACACCTGCAATAATAGTATACTTACAGCAACAAATTAACTAGGAGAATTGTCGTAGTGGTGCGGTTCGCTTAGTACATGAGCAAATGGTTGTAAATAACAGACAAATGCAGTGGTGCGGTTCACTTAGTACAATCATCGTATCCAATTGAACGACGAAAGAGTATTTGGAGACTGTTCGCCGTTGTCCAGTTAACTAGAACCAGGATGGCAAATGCCAAGAACATTATAGGAACAAAAATTTTGAGTCTCCATAAATCAATGTGCAGAGCAGAAGATAATTAACTCAACAAAGATGGATTATTCACCTAACAAGGGATTCTCATGGTAGAAAATAATAAATGAATTGCGCTAATAAAATATGCCGTCTCATCTGCACTGTTGTTGAAGACTTGAATTAAATGACAAGAGGGAGAATATTCATGAGTTGAAGCTCAAAAAAATAAAGATTACTTTACACGAATCTCTAGTTATACATGCCAACAAAGGAAAATAAACTAGCATTTACCTGAACAAATTGAGAACGGCGCAAGTGGAAAATGAGCTGAGGAAATATTGAGAACCGTGGCGATAAAATAAAAGAAGACGGACTGTCCTTCAGGTAATCACCAAACCGAGAGCATATATGTATTAATGATTTATCCAGCCATCTTATAGGATCAATTCCGCCTGCAAACCAAAAGGCAGGATTTCGTTGAAAGATAGATAAAGCAGTTATGAATACGAGGCAATTTATCTGACATCCAAACCAAATATCACGCACTTACAAGGACGTCACAACAGCTATCGAATGCCCAAATACACATCAGAAGCCGATTTCAAGGGACACTCCTATGTTGAACATGGTTTGTACTTTGTACGTCTAGTAACAAAAAGGATAAGCTCATATCGTTTTCTCTTTCATTTGATTACAGGTTCCCACTTTGAACACTCAGATGTGCCAGTTTACTTGTCGCAGATAAACCAAACACGAGGACAGGCCAAGGGGAGATGGACTTAGAAACTTAATGATTGGATAAACTTATTCAGGATCTGACGAATCGCAGCATTCATTTTTCTCTCAATAACAGTCCACTCTCTGACAACACGCAATCCAGGAGAGTTTAGATGCATAAGCATATAGCCCTCATCCAAAATGATGATTATCAAGTCCAGTACGACTACTTGATGTCTTGACAAGTGAATGAGCAAATATTGTACAGTTAAAATCTCTGTTTCGGCATTCAGAAACTTAGTTAAATATATGCACATAGCTCATAGAGGACAATTAATCAAGCAAGGCTTGAAAGTAGAACAAGGGACCATAATTTGATACATAGAGAACTCATACATGCGCAGAACACAAATCAGAAAATTCCAGTAATATGTAACACAAGATAGCTTACCCAAGCAATCCACAAATAGACAACACAATCCAAACTTGGGTGATCAAGGTGGAGGTGATGTAGCCGTAAGGTGCTGTCCAGCTATGTCGTCGCCGGAAGGTTCAGTTTGGAGGAGAGAGAGGGAGTCGACGTTGCCAATGGATCGATTTCAGCACCCATGGAGAGAAAGGGTGTCGTCGTTGACGACTATAGATCGATTTTGAAACCCATGGATCGTCGTTGTCGGAAGGTGGAGGTGTCGTCGCCGCCGGCAGATGGAATCGAGGAGAGAGAGAGAGAGAGATAGAGACACTTGGTTTGGAGAGAGGGATGTAGATCGCGTCGCCGAAAGGTGGATGCGTCGTCGCCGTGTTGTTGCCGAAAAGTGGACGGCGTTGAGGAGTCATCGGCAGATGGAAATGGAGAGAGAAGGAGCCAGAGAGTTTGGCTGGAAAGAGAAGAAAATATTGAGAATGATATTCCAATTCCAATCCAAAAGTCTGATGTGGGACAAACAAGGGGAGGGGTATTTTGGGGATGGGAAAAGATATGGTTTCAAAAAACCCATTTTTTCCAACTAACCTCCTTTTTCAGAGATTTTCAAAATATACCCCACTTTTTCACAATTTCCCAATACAAACCCCTCATCTACAAATATTTAACTCTAAATCCCATCTTTTCCTAATTTTCCCAAAATGCATCGAGCTGACTCTTTCAAGAGAGGATAATTCAACAGATATAGTAGTACACAAAAAGGGAAAATTTTATACAAGGACCCAATGGTGATAGGGTAGATAGTGTAATTTCTCACATAAGGGGTAGCAAGTGTAATTAATACCAATATATAAATGTAGAAAAGAAGAATTTGACCCTGATTTTTTGCAAAATGTAATCTTTTATTCTCCCCGCTTTGGCAAAGTCCAAATTTTTATGAACCCTGTCTATTTTTTTATTAATTTTTTAGATACATTGCATTATAACCTATTGATCTCACAATGATAATCAAACTAGTTGATTATCACTATTATTACCTCATAGTAATGGCTAACTGAGGAGATCGAATGCAATGTACTAAAATAACATTTAATTAACAGTACGAATTTTACCTATAGATGCTTCTCTTCTCTTCTCTTCTCTCAAAAAAGTGCTCCGTTAAGTTGAACACACTAGAATACATCATATGTAAAGGTGCATTAGTAATGGAGAGATAGCCTTATCTTTTAATATGAAAAACAATGCTTAAATTTAAAGTGATAGACATAAAGTGGCATCACTACCTATTTTCATACGAAAGTATGCATATGCCTTTCGTATAGTTTCATCTTAACAATATTAATAAGTTTTGCATGTTGCAAATTCTTTATGATATCTTATGTCAAAAATTCAGTAGTATTTTTCTATTGATCACTTATGTATATCCCACTCAAAAAATTATTTGTGATATATCTTATAATTGTCTGTATTAGTCGTACTTGTGACCATAAATTCAAGATATGAGAATTGGAGAGAAAATAAACAGCACTTAGAGCATATTATTATTTAAAAAGGTATAGTTTTCTCTGAAATATATATATAATCATTTATTTTAGTACTGATACCTTTCATATATCTATATTTTTACCTCAATAAAGGACTAGAAAGTATAGACTTGTCTTCCCCCCCCCCCCCCTTCTTTTTTTACTTAAGGTGGATGATCAATGGTCAACAAATGTTCACACCCTATTCTGGTCGCACCCCAGGACCGGCTAAGGGACCCACTTTGCGCGACAGATCACCCAGTCAACGGTCAGTTATTCAGCGCCATCACCCAGTCAAAGCGCATCTTCTTTTGAGCATTCACAAGCATCACCAATGCAGCGACGCCAACACAGTCAAAACGCTTGGAAATAGGGCTCGCCCCCTGAAGGGGGTCGGCCATCTCTCTCAAAGGGGGTAGGCCACCCCTTCTTGTGGGGGGTTGGCCACCCCTTCTTAGGGGGGTCGCCCACCCCCTTCTCCAAGGGGGTCGGCCACCCCTTCTTGAAGGAGGTCAGCCACCCCTTATTAAAGGGGGTCGGCCATCCCTCTTTCAAAAGGGGTCGCCCACCCCTTCTTAAAGGGAGTTGGCCACCCCTTCTTGAGGGGGTGTCGGCCACCCCTTCTTGAGGGATCAGCCACTCTTTTGTCTTGCAGGGGTCACTCTTAAACCCCGCCATCATTCATCGCGCTCTCTACAATGCTCGCTCAACACCAATTGCTCCGTGACGTTCGTCGCCCCACCCGTGCGCCATCGTCATGATACGTGCCCCCAGCACCAAGTATGGCTTCGCGACATTCGTCGCCACACCAATTTCATAACACGTGCCCCGGCACCAAGTATTGCTCCGCGACGTTCGTCGCTGCGCCCATGCGCCATCGTCATGATACGTGCCACCGGTAACAAGTATGGCTTCACGACGTTCGTTGCCGCACCACTTTCATAACACGTGCCCCGGCACCAAGTATTGCTCCGCGACGTTCGTCACCGCGCCCGTGCACCATCATCATGATACGTGCCCCCGACACCAAGTATGGCTTCGCGACGTTCATCCCCGCACCACTTTCATAACACGTGCCCCGGCACCAAGTATTGCTCCGCGACGTTCGTCGCCGCACCCGTGCGCCATCTTCATGATACGTGCCCCCGACACCAAGTATTTCTTCGCGACGTTCGTCGCCCGCCACTTTCATAACATGGGCCCCAGCACTAAGTGTTGTCTCTGCGACTCTCATTGCCGCGCCCATGCGTCACTTCCATGATACGTGCCCCGGCACCAGGTATTGTCTCATGCCATTGGCATCGCGCCCGTGTGCCACAATCATGTTACATGCTTCTGGGGGGCTCCGTTTGTAGTACTTCGTCTGGATGGGCTTAAAGCCATCGCCGGCTCAATCAAAATGCAGGATGCGCTCACAACCTTAAAGCCATTGCCGGCTCAATCAAACTGCAGGATGGACTCACAACCTTAAAGCCATCGCCGGCTTAATCAAACTGCGGGATGGGCTCACAACCTTAAAGCCATCGCCGGCTCAATCAAACTGTGGGATGGGCTTAAAGCCATTGCTGGCTCAATCAAACTGTGGGATGGGCTCACAACCTTAAAGCCATCGTCGGCTCAATCAAACTGTAAGATGGGCTTAAAGCCATCGCCCGCACAATCATTGGGGGCTCTGACCCTCGCAACGGGATGGGCTCACAACTCTGAAGCCATTGCCAGCACAACCTTAAAGCCATCAACATCACACTCGTAGGGGGCTCCGACACGAAGACTTCCCCGCAACAGACTCTAAGCACTGAGTGGTGACCATGCCCATTCATGTTACTGTTGATCGTCAACACCACCAGGGAAATGACCCCCGGGTCACTCCGGGACGGGAGCAGGTCCTCGGAGGGCATTGTGCCTAGTCCGCCTGGCAGTTGGCTACAAGGGCAACCCTCACCTCTATCAAGTTCTCTGCTCGTCTCTTGACGCACCTCGTGGGATTTAGTAAGGGCATTGACTGGTGGCTGGAGCAACGGGCTACTCTGACCATGCTACCGCGGCATGATCAGTCTCCTCAGACAGGCAGAGAGATGTTGTAAAGGCAGGGCAGCACGAACTTGGGGACCGGCAGTCCAATGGAGAATCAGTACTTTGGACCCCAAGTGATATGTCGCTCCCAGGGGACGACACATGTCAACTTATGACACATTCATATTTTTGCCTATAAATAGTGGACTTTGGAGCTTATTCAAGGATCTTTTTCTCATTTGGCATTTTCATTCTCTCTCTCTAAAAAAGCCATTCTAGAGAGAGAAATATATTTAGACTTCTGTCACCGGACCCTTGACATTGCACCCTTGACTTGGACTGTTGACCGTCGGCCCTGTTCGTCGTCGCTCTGCCTACGTGGCTCTGCCAGCCCTCGTGACCTATCTGGAGAGCCTTGCTCTCAGCCCTTACTCCATCCTTGTTGTCTCCCACTTTGCCTACCTGGAAGCTGACTTAGACTGCATCCTTTATAGCACCTCCACGTAGCAGGGAACCTCTTTTCCTGGGCAACATTTTGGCGACTCTGCTGGGGAGGTGAGCATCGTGTTGCAATATGCTGCACTTGGGCATCATGCCTATACAACGACAAGTTACGAGGGCTACCAGCCAGAGCCTTATACGTGTCGTGCAAGAAGAGGACCACCTGGGTGAACAAGAGGGGACTAGTGCCATGCGTCCCCAAGGCCATCCCGCATCTGACGTGCAAGTTGCAGTCAATGCGGCCATCCAGCAGTTCATTCCTACTATAGCCAGCATACAAGACTCGCAGGCCACTCTTATAATCGCCATAAGGGAAATGCAAATATCCATACAGGCCATGGCCTCACAGCAAGTTGTTCCACCGATCCAGCCTGCAGGACCTGGGTCGTCCCCTGACGTCGCCTAAGCCCCAGTGTCATGACCCTAGCAGCCTCGACCTTTCAGACCCCTGGCGGTAGGACTCGCGACATCCCCCTGCCTATAGCTAGCACGTTGCATCCCGCGATGCCAACATACAGACCGCAGCCGAACCTGGGACCAGTGTTGCAACAAGTCATCCCTGATGTTGCACCTCAGCATGTACCGGCCAAAAGTTCTTCTGAAACTCATGAATCCATTGAGAGGGAGCCTAAAGCCTACCCAACAGAACAACATCAAACGACCGGCCAAGTGGTGGACGTGTCTCACCCTCCCACCCATGCCGTCGCACACTTGCCCATGGCAACACCTGCCCTGTATCATCCTTCTGCTCCTCCAACTTATCAAGTTACACCGTCAGAGGGCTCGGAGGCTCTCGAAGCCCCGACCAGCCATCATCCACTAGTCGGTCAGGAGGAACCCACTCTCTCATTATGTCTCTAAAGCCGACTTTGATGCACTCTTCCATCGACTGTCACAACAGTCTGCACCCGACTCATGAGCACGACTGACAGACCATGAGTCGTATGCCAACGAGATGGCCACCATACCATACCCGCTCAAATACAAGCAAACCACTTTCGTGCTCTTTAACGGGCATGAAGGCAACGCCCGTGAGCACTTGACAAGATTCGTCGGCTCATTGGAACAGTATGGCCCGGGCGATAGCTTGAAGCTGAGGGAGTTTTACAAGTCCCTCACAGGTTTCGCATACACTTGGTATCATCAGATCCCCGCGGGGACAGTCCATTCTTGGAATGAAATGGCCCAACTATTCTTGGACAAATTCCACTACGAAGCTGAACGCATCACCATAGTGGACATCACCAGCATACGCTAGAATCACGGCGAAGACTTAACCAAATATGTGCACCATTTTCACCTTAAATGCCTCGAGTATACAGATTTCACTAAAGACAAGACGTTGGTTCCCATATGCATCAAAAACATGAACGACATCTACCGGGTACACATCGAGAACTTGCAATTGAAGTCATTGGGGCACCTCAAGGAAAAGGCCCGACGTACTTACGAGACGGTCGGCCCCGTCAAACCATGGAAGCCTTGCCCGCAGAATGCACTACTGGCCTCGGCGAACATACCCAGTACTCAGCGCAACAGCAACAACACCAACCACAACAACAACTACGTTGGCTTCAAGCGTCAATTCGCAGATAGGGACCAACGCTCTGACAAACGAAGACAACAGGAGACTCCACCTACCTTTCCATGCGATTTGAATACGTTGAAAGAGCTCTTGATAGAATGGGTCATCAATGACCGCAACTTTAATTGCCACCTGTGCGGATCCCCATCACAGACAAAGAAAGAACTAGGCCCAACTATTGTCCCTCCCATCAAGCCCTTGGCCATCCTCTCCAAAACTGCAATGCACTGCGAACTATCTTTTCAAGGAAGGTGGCGTCAGGCGACCTACAGTTATAGAAGAACAACGATGTGCGTAAGGACCCTTACCCGAACCATGGCAACAACAATCGAAAGCATCAAGTGCTCATGGCCGTTACTGACCACACCGAGTCTCTCGTCCCCAAAGCTCCTACAGAGATCTTTCCTATGGTCACACCTTGTGTACCTTCCACTCTTCAGCCAGCGTCCTCAGTCGGGCAGATGTCAAAAATCAAAAACTTTTTTGATAAAATGGGGTTTTCACCCGCGGCACAGACTTACCTATAAAACTGTCTGATCGAGGTCACCACAAGCCTCGGACCTGAATGTTTCGCTACCCAAGCCGAACTCAAACACGTCCCTTCTACCGCATTCGTTTTCTCGGACAAGGACTTGCCGCCAATTGAACACCACAACCGACCGTTATACCTCGAATGCACTATTAACGGCATAGGCTTCCGCCGCACCTTAGTAGACTACGGCGCTTCAGTTAACATCATGCCTCTCCTCACCTTGCAACGAGTCGGCATCCCACCAAGAAAGATCATCAGTGACCCCATCAAGATTACTGGCTTCTGGCAAGGCCCCCCAGTCCACCCTCGGTCATATCACTATTGACCTCATGGTCGGAACTGTCCGGCATGACATTACTTTTCATGTGATATGCGAGTCTTCCTTCCACCTCTTGCTTGGAATACCTTGGATTCATGTTAACAAGGTCGTCCCCTCAATGTACCACCAATGTGTGAAACTGGTGGCCGGTCCTGCGAGACACGAGGTAGCAATGACGATCCCTGCAACCCAGGCACCCTTCGAATGTGCCGAGTCTTACTTCATCGAGGCCTCTTTCTTCACTGAGCTTGCCCGGATGGTGAGAATACCACTCACATCCATTCCACCAAATTGCCAAATTGGGACAAGCTGTGTGGGAACAAGTCTCCCAAGTCCAAGGCCAAATCCGAAAAAAGCAACAAAAACAAAGCATCAACCTCGGCACCGCCACCTACGGTCATGACCAATTCCCCGCCTTCATCCCCCAAGTCCAAAAGGCACAGGTCTGAACCTACCTTCCAATGCATCGTCAAAGACAAAAAAGTGATCTACCAGTTATGACGGTGTATGGGGGTTCCAGGTGGTTCGTCATCTGACCCCCTCGATCCCGACCCGACCACAAAAACAGAATGGTGCTGTATGGCCGAGCATTGCCCGCCAGACCCCGAGCTTACCCCGGGTGTCGCCCTACCCTGCTATAAAGACGGCCCTTGACCGCAGGCCGAAGATCTCGAAGAAATTAACCTGGCTGACCCAGGTGAGGAACCTCGACTGACATACATTGGCACAAAACTCGCCCCGAGCCGAAGAGAGGAATTGGTTACCCTCCTCCATGAATATCGCGATGTATTGGCATGGAGTTACAACGAGATGCCTAGGTTGGATCCTGCCTTGGTGACGTACCATCTCAACATTGCTACCGAATTCAGCCCTGTCCGACAACATCAGCGATCTTTTTGCCCCGAGCTAGAATTAAAGATCAAGCAAGAGATAGAGCGACTTCTACAAGCCGGCTTTATCGAGCCAATTACTCATCCCATATGGCTGGCTAATGTTGTCCTGTCCAAAAGAAGAGCGGCCAAGTCCGCATTTGTATTGACTTTCGCGACTTGAACAAAGTGTGCCCCAAAGATGAGTTTCCACTGCCCAATATTGACACGCTTACGGAGGCTACCACCGAACACGAGACCCTGTCCTTCATGGATGGCTTCGCTGGCTATAACCAAATTCAAATGAATCTGGACGACTGTGCCAAGACAGCCTTTCGGACTCCAATGGGTAACTTTTGTTGGAAGGTCATGCCCTTCGATCTCAAAAATGCAGGTGCCACCTATCGGCTGTCCATGACCGCCATCTTCCATGACATGATACACCGTACAGTAGAGGACTACGTCGACGATCTTATCATCAAGTCCAAAAAGGAAAGTGATCATCTCATGGACCTTCGAGCAGTCTTCGATCGTTGTTGACAATAAAGCATGCGGATGAATCGGTTGAAATGTGCCTTTGGAGTCTCCTCCGGCAAACTCCCCAGCTTTTTGGTCAGTCGACAGGGGATCGATGTTCACCCTTCTAAAGCTACGTCTATCCAAGAAATGCCACCACCCAAGAGCACCAGACAATTGTAGAGCTTCCTCGGCAAGATCTCTTATCTTCGCCGATTCATCCCTGCCTTGGCCGAACTTATCGCGCCCTTTCGGCACTTGACGCGCAAGAGCGCACCGTGGAGTTGGGAGGCGCACCAACAACAAGCATTCGAATAGATCAAGGCGGTCCTCATGTCACCACAGACCATGGTCGTGCCCCAGCGGGGTATTCCACTCTTATTTTACTTAACCTCTACCCCCAGGTCTGTAGGGGCCTTGTTGGCCCAAGAAGTGGACGGGGTGAAGCGTCCAATTTATTACCTCAGCCGGTCAATCAAGGGACTCGAAGCCAACTATTCTGAGCTCGAGAAGCATTACTTTGCCTTGGTCTACGCCTCGCAGAAATTCAGGCACTACTTCTTGTCGCACCAAATCATGCTTATCACCAAGGCTGATCCACTACGATACATGCTCACACACCCTGCCCTGCCCTGTCTGGACAACTTACCTGTTGGTTATTGTTGTTGGCCGAGTTCAGCCTATCCATTAAGAATCCTACAGCTCTGCAGAGCCTAGCACTTGCAGACCTCCTGGCCTTCTTCCCGCGCCAACAGTATGAACCAACCTCAGATCAATTACCCGGGGAGGAGACGGCCCTAATCTTCGATATAGATGAATTATGAACACTTGAGTTTGACAGCTCAACCACTAGCAAAGGTCCTGATAGAGCTCCACTCCGACAAGGGGGTGCCGGCATAGTCCTTCACAATCCATAGGGTGTTACCACATCCCTATCCTTCAAGCTTGCATTCCTGGTATCCAACAATGAAGATGAATATGAGGCCCTTGTCATCGGCCTCATGCTAGCTACCAGTATGGGGGCTAAATCATTATGCATAAAGGGGGACTCAAACTTGATCATGAAACAGGCTAACGGAAAGTTCGCAGTCAAAGAGCCAGCTTTGGCACCTTATCGCGCCCTAGTACAACACTTGGAAGGAAGACTTGGCCATGTCTAATATGAACATCACAACAGGTGCCACAACAGACATGCAGACAGCTTGGCCACGATCGCATCAAAGATCGAGTTTGACGGTGAACAGAAAATGCTAACCATCATCAGAAGGACCACACCATGCATAACATTGAATTTAGTCCCAAAAGACACTACTGCCGATGATTGGAGGCAGCTAATCGTCGACCAACTTGAGGCGCCATCTCTTGCTTCCGCCTCCACCCTCACTGACTTCTTCATGTTGGGAGACGTCTTGTACAAACGATGTCCCAGAGGCACTCTGGCCAGATGCTTGGCCCCGGCGGAAGCAAAGCATAAACTACAGTTCGATCATCAGAAATATTGTGGCCTCGACGACCCCCCTCTATACCGTCACCTCCAGCGCATGGGCCTCTTTTGGCCGTCCATGGCCAAGGATGCTTCGGATGTACAGCGAGATTGTTTAGAATGCCTGTATGCGCCAGATAGCGCGGAAGCCCTTATCATTAATGTCGAGGGTGACTGGCATCAGCCTTTCCTACTATACCTAACTCATGGGCTCCCACCACCAGACCGCGGCTCGGCACGATCTGTCAAGCGCCGATCGGTCAGATGCTTTGTGACGGAAGGCGAATTATTTCGTAAAGGATTTTTAGGGCGCACCCTATGATGCTTACAGGGTGCCTCGGCCGTGGAAGTAATTAATGAAGTGCACAATGGTGCCTGTGGGGAGCATCAGGGATTGCAAAAGTTGTACACAGAACTGCTAAGGTTAGGGTACTATTGGCCGACCATGGAATCTGACTCCATCTCTCATGTCCGACATTGCCAACCCTGCCAGAGACATGCTGACAGAATGCACACCCCAACATCTGATCTTAGTATGATCGTGGCCCCTTGGCCATTTCACTCTTGGGCTCTTGACCTTATCGGCCCCATACATCCGTCGGCGCCAAGGCCCCCCTCCTGGTCAAGTCCCTCGTCATCTCCTGTCCATGCAACCAGGGTGTACTCCATACGATGCATGTATATCTCTATACGGCCGCGCCAAGCATGCCTCACGCGAATCTATCAGTCGTGACAGTGGACAATCAGGCCTCTTGATGCCCGACCATGCAAACGCCCATGATCCGCTACACCACATCGCCACCGCCTGTGACCTGCTCCCATGCGTCACCGTCCTCATCGTCGGTACCAAATGCTGGCACGGGAATCCTACCAGACAATAATCCGGAAAGCACTCGTACAGGTACCTCTACAGAAACATCCAGTCCATGTACGTCGCCACTTGGTACCGCCCTTGCAAACGCTTCACGTCATTCACCAACTGATCCAGAGGTGAATACAGGGTGCCCAGATACACAGGGGCCAACCCGATGCGCTTCCCCTGCACCATCCAAAATTGCCAGGGGAATCACCCTTGGAGAAATGCCATCCTCCGAAGTCCCCTCAAACACAAACCTGTAAGCAAACAGCAACTCATTATACGGGGCGTCAAAAAAGTCACATAAGCACAAATACAATCTATGGAAAGTACGATACTCACCTCGACAAGAACATCGTCAGGAAGGCCACCATCTCATACCACTCCTTGTGATACGGCCCCATCACAAAGTGAGCAGCAGCGCCCAATCTCTGCCCCGACCTCGCCTGCGCTGTACCATAGAACAGTCGTAGCCACCCTCTGTATGTTCCCTTCCGGTGTTGCCTCGTCTCAGCTAAAATATCTAACAACTGCGTCTGTAACAAGCGCTCCTCACCACTGAGCGGCGTCACACACGCGTCCAACTCTCCCGGCATCGGCAGCCCCGTCAGCATCATCACATCCAACAGCGTCGGCCGGATCTCTCCAAACTCAGTCACAAAGGTATGTGTCTGAGTGCTCCACCTCGACAGCAGTAGGGTCATCCCGGGCGTATCCCTATACAACTCTAGACCCCTCCCCATAATGTCCACCGCCGGCAGTTACCCCAACCTCTATAATAGCTCCTCCCACCGCAGCGTCTCCACCATGTGCTGACATTAGAAGTCCCACCCGGTTGGCATCACGCCATGTCCCTTGAACACTATAGGTGCCCACGGTATATCCTCCCTCTCCACCAACAACCCCAGAACATATCTCGACCACATCACAGGCGCATCCTCCCAGCTCGGGGCACGCATATATGGTGACGGCGCCCGTGACTCCTCTCACATCGACAGACCATTCCACGGCACTCTGAAAGCTCCATCAGCCAACCGGATGGCAAGCTCCCACCACAGCTCCCGGTCAGGTACGGGCGGCACTACCCCCTTCACTCCCAGTAGTGTGTTCATCTTGTCTGGATCCAGATCATACGATCTCACTCCACCATCATCAAAAGTCAAGGGCACTGCTGTCTCCCCACCCGATGCAACTCTAGCCTCATCAGTCGCCTGCTCGCCCACTGGTTCCATCGTCATAACCCGCGGTGGTCGTGATGCGCTAGCCGCCGCACCCCGTGGCTTCTCCCACATCTTCTACTTAACTTTTTTTAGAACCGGCATCAACTCGATAAGTGTGGACCTCGTTCCACCCCGCTGACCCCACTGGCTGGCAGACCCCCCGTGCGGCCGACCCCCTGGCTGGCCGACCCCCTCCCCTTTCTCCCCTCCTCCTCCCTTCCGACTTCCCTCCCCCCTCTTTCCCCGGATGAGGCCTACCCCTTGGCTGGCCGACCCCCAGTGCTGCCAACCCACTTCCCCTTTCCTCCATCTCTTCCCTCCTTCCCCCTTCCTCCCTTCTTTCCCTTTCCCCACCTGCACCTACCCCTGGCCCCGCCGACCCCCATCACTGGCCGACCCCTCGGCCACTTGTTTACCCTCTCTCACCATCTCACGTTTTTTTCTCTCTTCTCCTATCTCTCTCTCTAGACTGACAGAATGCAAATGCTTTTTTGCAACTCCCCTACCCCCTTCACTATTTATAGGGGAGGGCCAACTTTCAATCTCAACAACCCATTCCAAATCCAACTCAATTTTTCCCCCAAATCCCAACAACTCTGTTTTTCGCACGAATACGCACTATCGCACAACACAATGTTTTTAACGTAACATTTCATTTTTGCCCCCCACTACCCAATAGCAAGCCATATCGTTTATGCGTGCGGCGCCCGCTCGGGTTGCCCCTCCGTACACACAACACGCAGGGGGATTATGTTCAGACCCTATTCTGGTCGCACCCCAGGGCCCGCTAAGGGACCCACTTTGCACGACACATCACCCAGTCAACAGTCAGTTATTCAACGCCATCACCCGGTCAAAGCGCATCTTCTTTTGAGCATTCATAGGCATCACCAATGCAGCGACGTCAACACAGTCAAAACGCTTAGAAAAAGGGCTCGCCCCCTGAAAGGGGTCAGCAACCCTCTGTCAAAGGGGGTCGGCCACCCCTTCTTACAGGGGTCAGCCACCCCCTTCTCCAAGGGGGTCAGCCACCCCCTTCTTGAGGGGGGTCGGCCACCCTTTTGTCTTGCAGGGGTCACTCCTAAACTCTGCCATCATTCATCGTGCTCTCTACAATGCTCGCTCAACACCAATTGTTCCCCAACGTTCATCGCCATGCCCGTGAGCCCCTTCTCATGTTGCGTGCCCCTGGCACCAAGTATTGCTCAGCGACGTTCATCACCACGCCCATGTGCCATCATCATGATACGTGCCCCGGCACCAAGAATTGCTCCGCGACATTCATCGCCGCGCCCGTGCGCCATCGTCATGATAAGTGCCCCCGGCACCAAGTATGGCTTCGCGACGTTTGTCGCCGCACCACTTTCATAACACATGCCCCGGCACCAAGTATTGCTCCGCGACGTTCGTCGCCGCACCCGTGCGCCATCGTCATGATACGTGCCCCAGCACCAAGTATTGCTCCGCGACATTCGTCGCCGTACTCGTGTGCCATCGTCATGATACGTGCCCCTGTCACCAAGTATGGCTTCGCGACGTTCGTCACCGCACCACTTTCATAACACGTGCCCCGACACCAAGTATTGCTCCGTGACGTTTGTCACCGCGCCCGTGCGCCATTGTCATGATACATGCCCCCGGCACCAAGTATGGCTTCGCGACGTTCGTCGCCGCACCACTTTCATAACACGTGCCCCGGCACCAAGTATTGCTCCGTGACGTTTGTCACCGCGCCCGTGCGCCATTGTCATGATACATGCCCCCGGCACCAAGTATGGCTTCGCGACGTTCGTCGCCGCACCACTTTCATAACACGTGCCCTGGCACCAAGTACTGCTCCGAGACGTTCGTCGCCACGCCCGTGTGCCATCGTCATGATACGTGCCCCCAGCACCAAGTATGGCTTCGCGACGTTTGTCGCCGCACCACTTTCATAACACGTGCCCAGACACCAAGTATTGCTCCGCGACGTTCGTTGCCACGCCCGTGCACCATCTTCATGATACATGCCCCCGACACCAAGTATTGCTTTGCGACGTTCGTCGCTGCGCCACTTTCATAACACTGGCCCTAGCACCAAGTGTTGTCTCCGCGACGCTCGCTGTTGCGCCCATGCGCCACTTCCATGATACGTCCCCCGGCACCAGGTATTGTCTCATGACGTTGGCATCGGGCCCGTGTGCCACAATCATGTTACATGCTTCTGGGGGGCTCCGTTCGTAGTGCTCCGGCACGAGGACCCCTCACTGCGGGATGGGCTCACAACCTTAAAGCCATCGCCGGCTCAATCAAATTGCGGGATGGGCTCACAACTTTAAAGCCATCACCGGCTCAATCAAACTGTGGGATGGCCTTAAAGTCATCGCCGACTCAATCAAACTACGGGATGGCCTTACAGCCATCGCCGACACAATCACTGGGGGATCTGGCCCTCGCAGCGGGATGGGCTCACAACACTAAAACCATCGCCGGCACAACCTTAAAGCCATCAACATCATACTCGCAGGGGGCTCTGACACGAAGACTTCCCCGCAATGGACTCTAAGCACTGAGCGGCGACCATGCCCATTCATGTTACTGTTAATTGTCGACACCACCAGGGCAATGACCCCCGGATCACTCCGAGACGGGAGCAGGTCCTCGGAGGGCATCGATCCTAGTCTGCCTAACAGTTGGCTACAGGGGCAACCCTCACCGTTGTCAGGTTCTCTGCGCGTCTCTTGACGCACCTCGTGGGATTCAGTAAGGGCTTGGACTGGTGGCTGAGGCAATGGGCTACTCTGACCATGCTACCGCGGCATGATCAGTCTCCTCAGACAGGCAGAGAGATGTTGCAAGGGTAGGGCAGCACGAACTTGGGGACCGGCAGTACAACGGAGAATCAGTACTTTGGACCCCCTGGCGATGTGTCTCTCCTAGGGGACGACATATGTCAACTTATGACACATTCACATTTTTGCCTATAAATAGTGGACTTTGGAGCTTATTCAAGGATCTTTTTCTCATTTGGCATTTTCACTTTCTCTCTCTAAAAAAGCCATTCTCTCTGGAATTCTAGTGACAGAAACATATTTGGACTTCTGTCACCGGACCCTTGACGCTGCACCCTTGACTCGGACTGTCGACTGCCGGCCCTGTTCGTCGTCGCCATGCCTGCGCGGCTTTGCCAGCCGTCACGACCTGTCTGGGGAGCCTTGCTCTCAGCCCTTACTCCATCCTTGGTGTCTCCCACTTTGCCTACCTGGAAGCTGACTAAGACTGCATCTTATGTGGCACATCTACGTAGCAGCGAACCCCTTTTCCTGGGCAACAAATAATTATTCAACAAAGTCACTTGATTCCTCAAATTGATAGTTAAGATTTTATTATTTCATATTCATTTTCTTATCTTCTTAAGAGAAAGCCTGTTTTCCTCCTTACGTTGTGTGCAATTATATACCTAAAAGTCGTACAATTGATGTTACCATTTTTTTCTCTCTTTGCATGAGGATTCGTTAACTTTTTATTTTTCACATTTGCATCTGAGAGAGCTTTGAGACGACTAGATAACAAACGTCATATTAATATAGCTACAAAGTTGATAGAATGCTTCAACTGGTGCCAAGTTATTGTGCATTATTGCATCCATCCAAAGCGGTCGTGGTGTCTAATTGTAAGTTTAAAAATACTATTCCAGTCTCTTCGGAAGTTCTTAAGCGTAGATTCTCCTATTGAAGGACTGTTGTCTTATAATAAATTGAATTATTATCTTCAGCCTTTTCCACTGAATCTCTCATGCCACGAGCTCAAGATTATTCTTAAGTTTGAATTTTGGTATTGGTGCTTGATTTTATGGTATGCTTAGTTCGATATAAAGAATCTTATTGTGAAGTATCTTTTCAAGGTAAATACTTTATCACAATATGGGATCATTAACCATGACAGAGAAGCAAATGCCAAGGTTCTGGTTAGGTTTAATCTGATCAAAGTTGCAAGATATAGGATCCTAAGGTCAGCTGATTAATGCGATGTGTTTGTGCAATTTAATTATTTTTTACATGGTTTTGTTTTTTTAGTCTCGATTTCATATGGATGAAATGCTTACACAATTTCGTAGAAAGCTACATGTCGAATAAATAGTATTGAAGATCTGATGTGGAAGCAATCTTTGCTGTGAGTCCCGCAAATTGTTGGCCACATTACAAGTTGCTATCAAAATTTATATTTGCACAACAATTTGTTAGTGTAAATGTGGCGTTGACAAAAGTATAACTTTAATATGAAGTGCAAATACATGTAAATTCATATCTCTCAATTTTAATAGAAATGTTTTATTCAAAAAAACAATGAAGTGTCTCCATATTTTCCAAATTATATTTAGTCAAGTATCATTAAATTCTTGGTTATGAAAACGCTAACAAACAAGTTGATACATGTATTCTTATCTAAAAAGACATAAGATTCGAAGCTTCACGGACAGAAGTCATTTCTTAACTGGTCCGACTCGTTCTGCAACTCGCTCAGAGTAAGCCTAACTTACGTAATGAGCACCTTCACGGTGTTCATTTTGGTAGCTAGATGCCAGAAACATTATATGCATCTATTTATGCATACATGATGTTTTAGTGAAACAGAGAGTTGTGGTCATTAAATTTATATGAGCACCTTCATGGTTTTTATGTCGATTATTATGCTTTATCATGTACATAATGCATTATCATGTACATAATGCATTATCTCAGTAAACCCATTCTCGTTTTTTTTTATTATTATTAAAGCATAATAAACTATGCTACAACACATGATGAACAAAAAAAACTATATTGCACCCCGACTGTGGATGCTGCTTGTGAAGGAAGCGTAATGGCCGGCCTCGATGCCATTTTAAGATCCGGGGGCCTCCCAATTTCTACGGTGGCATGGCCTCCATATGGCTGTGAATCATAAGAGAGCCGGCCCTGAAGATGTTCTATACATTGTGCTCAAGCGACCGATCAGAGCTCCTTCACATAGTTATTTGCTTACCGTGTGCCGGACTGTACCAAATTTCAAGAAATTTGTGAATGTCGAAAGCAATTAGCAGTGCTGCCAACTCTTGAGTTTTCTAACCAATCTGCTTGGGAGGTCCTAAAGGTAACTGGCGATACCTTTCTCTATTCTTTTATCTTGTGGCATGTATGCAAGCACAGACTCGTCAGTAGACCTGGCAATCGGGTAAAACCGTCGGGTACGGGTAAAATCCGGTCGGGTACGGGTAAAAACGGGTCGGGTATAATTTACCCGGATTTTTCCGGGTAGGATTTTTGGGAACCCGTACCCTACCCCTGCGGGTAGGGTATTACCCGCGGGTAAATCCTCAATTTCTGATTAATTATTTTTTAAATAAACAGAATTTGATTAACCACTAATTACAACCTCCCACAATCAAATACTATAGTTTCTCCATCAAAATTCATTACACAAAAATCTCAACATCTTTCCATCAAAAAATTAAAACCAATATGAACATTTTCAACACTAAAAAAAACAAAATCTGCACATCATAATACACGACAACCATCAAAATTCACACTGAAAGTCTACCCAACAAGGCAATAACCACAGAGACGGAGTGAAGGTGGCGATGTGGCCACGGTGATGACAGATCGGTGGCGACGCAGCCACGGTAGTGACTGATCGATGACGACGGGCCACGGTGTTGACAGATCGGTGACGACGAGGCCACGCTGGTGATGGATCGGTGGCGGCGGAGATGCGAAGTGACCAACCGTGGCGGCGGAGACGACGTAGCTACGGTAGTGACTGATCTATGGCAACGGGGCCACGGTGTTAACGGATCGGTGACGACAGGGCCACGGTGGTGATCGAACGGTGGCGGCGGAGATGCGGAGTGACCGACCGTGGGGGCGGAGATGCGGAGTGACCGACCGTGGCTGACCTACATGGCGCCGTGGCTGGAGTAGCGTGATCGTGACTTCGATAGATCTGTGAGAAAGAGAGAGCTTTGAGAAAGGGAACCTGTGATAAGGGATCTGTGAGGGAGAATTGAGAGACAAAGGCGGCAGATCAAGTGGGAAGAAGAAGAAAATGAGAGGTTCTAACCCTAAAAAAGTTATATATAGGCACAGAATCGGGTAAACCCGGGTAATCCGAAAACCGACCCGAAATTTACGGGTCGGTTCGGGTACGGGTCAGATTTCGGCGGGTAGTGAATATTGGTACCCGAACCCGGCATTTTGGACCGGATACGGTTCGGGTAACGGGTACGGACATCATTTTGCCAGGTCTACTCGTCAGGAGGGACAAGCTCAAGGCATGGGGGATCTAGACACCTGATAAGACGCAATACACTTATTTAGGCTTCGTTTGACAAAATTTTTTTTTTGGTTTTCAGTTTTTAAAGAGCAGTTTTTTAAAGAGCAGCTTAATTTTTTTTTTTATAAAAACAAGTGGGTGTTTGATAACCCCTTTTTTTTTAGGTTTTTTTTTTTGGTGTTTGGTAACCCTTTTTATTTTGACTTTTTTTTTTTGGTGGTTTGCGGTGGCGGTGGTGGGGCGTAGCGGTGGTCGACGGTGGTGGTGGTGGTGGCCGACGGCCGGAGGTGGCTGCCGGCAGTCACCGGCGGTGGTGGCCGGCGGCCGGAGGTAGCTGCCGGCAGTCTCCGGCGGTGGTCGCCGGCGGCCGGAGGTGGCTGCCGGCAGTCACCGGCGGTGGTGGCCGGCGGCCGGAGGTAGCTGCCGGCCGTCTCCGGCGGTGGTCGCCGGCGGCCGGAGGTGGCTGCCGGCCGTCTCCGGCGGTGGTCGCCGGCGGCCGGAGGTGGCTGCCGGCAGTCTCCGGCGGTGGTCGCCGGCGGCCGGAGATGGCTGCCGACAGTCTCCGGCGGTGGCTGCCGGCGGCCGGAGGTGGTCGCCGGCGGTCGCCGGCGACCGGAGGTGGTTGTCGGCAGTCTCCGGCGGTGGTCGCCTGAGGTGGCTGCCGGCGGTGGGAGGGTGGTGGTGGTGGTCGAAAAAAAAAACCAAAAGTGAAAAAAAAAATCAGTTTTTGGAGTTTTTTTTTTACTCTGCAGTTTAAAAACTGGTTTTTTAAATTGAAAAAAAAATGGTTACCAAACGCTCTTTTTTTCAGTTTTTAAAACTGAAAAAAAAAAGAGGGAAAAAAATTTTGTCAAACGGGGCCTTAAGCTATTAGAAGATGAGAAAATGACTGTGTACTGCATTCAGAGGGAAAGAAGTTACAACTTCTTTTTCCAACATAGCCAAATCTCAAGAATGATTGGTCCCAGCAGCCCACAGATTATTAGAAAGAAAAAAAAAAGAACCAGGGCTGTTCCCCTCGAAGCCGTCCCAACTGAGATGTCCTAGATAGAAGGCCTGAGGGAAGAATCAACTAGCGTTGGGGCTGCAACCATAGCTTTACCAGTATGTGTGTGTATATATATATATAGGCTAGAAAACATGGGAAATTTTGCCACCCAGAATGACCTCTAAAGGCTAGTTCTATTGCTTGAATGATCAAAACCCGACTGCCTGGTCCTCTAATATTATGGGGACAGCAATCCGTATAACTGCTGAAGCAAAGCCACCATGTTACTCAGCTATCAGCTTTTTTCTACTTTGCAAAGCGTCCACCCCTAATCTCAATCATGGATCAGGAAGACCATTAGCTAGAAAGAATTAAGCTACCCTAGACTAAGAAGAGAACGATACACCTGGAATGCTGCAAGTCTTTACTACTAAACGCAACGAAAGCAAGGCTATCATCAAACCCACAAGCAACACAAACAATGATCCAGTAAAAAGGGATCAGAAGGAAGAGAAAAAAAAAAAAACCAACATTTCATTCAAACTAGCAAGTAACTCAGGAGAGAGAGAGTCAACATTAAGCATTGGAGGATGCATATTTACAAATGCCCCTACCTAAAAATGAGACTAACAAACTAAAGCACTTCCTCCAACATGAAGCAGATAAAAGGATCCTAAACAAGGATAAAATTATTTTCCCTTTCTTCTGTACAAGTTATGCTTGACTATGCCTAGAAATAACATCAGAGGAGCCTTCAAACTTCCAAAAGGCCATTCACATCATCAATACCAAAAGAAACTACGACTACACCTTTGCAGGTGCTTCTGAGACCTTGTATGAATCGGGGGTTATCGACGCCAACCACATACCGACACACAAATTCTGCAAAATCACCACAACCACCAAAGCAAAAAGGATCACCCACCACATATATAGTAATTAATTGTCGCATGCATCACTAACACTGCACTAATCAACATTTGAAAGAACAACAGAAACTCCTTACATCAATCTGTCTCTGCACGGTCCTTGGCCGCTTCTTCGGCCGCCTCGACGGCCTCGCTCCTGTCATCGCAAACAAGTCCTCCTCGATCTCCTCGCGCGTGAGAGCGATCGAAAACGCCCGCCTCTTCTCCTCGCCGTTTGGAGCCCTCTTGTTCTGGGGCGACGCCTGCGCTTTGTTTTCCTGCGGAGACATTCCTCCGTTTTTTGAGGACCCTCCGTTCAAAGGATTCGGCTTCTGCGGGGCGGCCTTCCTAGGCCTCAAATTCCAAGTCTTTGGGACCGATTCTTCGGCGGCGGCGGCAACCACCGCCTCGATTTCAGCTAGCGGTGGTTCTTCTTCTACTACCGGTGATTCTGCAGCTGGCGATTCAGGTTTTCCTTCTTCGAAAACGTCGTCGCTTGGCTTGTGTTGACGTAGACGAATACATATCTTCGATTTTCGCTGCTTTTCGACCGACTTCTCGATTGTATGATCACTTGCCTTTATCCCTATCGCCGATTTCTCGATGTTATCGCTGGCGGTGAAACCAGTTTTAACACTCGCCACCATCATCATACTTTTCCTGTTCTTCGAGACAAAGCCATCCGATTCAGAAGCCAAATCGCGAACTGGAGACTGCCTGGGAGTGGATTGATCTCGCGTGAGCGCGGCGTGATCGGATCGCCTCCGGCTGGGAGACTGCCTGGGAGCGGGATCGCGGATCCGGGAATCCCGAAGAGGAGAGCTTCTGGGAACGGGATCGCGCATCGGGGTTGGGGGATCGAAGAGGGGGAGTGGCGGCGCCGAGGGGGCGGCTCGAGGCGGCCGCGGTGGTGGTTGTTGGTGGGTTTCTTGCATGCGAACTCCGGAAAGTGGTGGTGCTGGTGGTGGTGCGGGTGCGAGTTTGCAGGGACAGGTGAAGCCATATATGCTCTACGAAAAAAACAAACCAAAACTTCCTTCCAACAAATCACTGTGCCTGTTCTGTGTGTGATGAACCTCTATATAACAGGATTCCTGGGAATTCTGAATCCTGGTAACTATGATAGGAAGTGTGTCTGTGTTCGAGAGAGAAAACAAGAAGGGGGAGAGAGATTTGGAACCGTAGAAAGAAGTGAATTTGGTGGGGAAGATTTGCAGGTGTGGAGGTGGCTTGGTGAAGAGGTGAAGCGTGTGCGCGTGTGTGAGGAAAATATGTACTCGTATATTAGAGTTGGAGACCGGAATGGAGAGGGGAGTTTTCTTTTGTTGCCGGATTTACCCTTTCTCGTCACTTCTATTTTCCAGATTTGCCTTCTGTTTTCCTTTTTCTTTTTCTTTTTCTTTTTCTTTTTTTAGGTAAAAATAAACGAAAAAATAGAGTTGGTTTGTTCTACAAACTCTGCACTAGTCCAGTCAAATACAAACTACAAAAACTATCAAGCAAGAGCAATCAAAATCAGATAAAGTAAATTTACTCCTCTAGATTTGGGATCTGAATTACTCTGTGGATTCACCCGATTCTTGTTACTCTAAAGCTAAGAAGATAATAATAAATGGCGCACGAGCCTATTTAAAAACTAGTAAATTTTAATGCAAAGGCGATTTGAGATTACCGATAAGATGGCCCAAATGTAAGAGAAAGAACGCTGGCATAACTTTTTCTCACCATAAATATAGACAAGTCTCGTCTCATCTCATGACAATAATTACGAATCCTACTGTTACATTTATTTAGAAGGTAAATGAACTTATTGGTTGGTCCATTATGAGCTTTTAAGTATAATAAAAAGGGACGTGACCGTGAACCTAGTAAGAGAATATATCAGCATATAAAAAAGATAGGCTCCATTAGGAGAAAGAGTCCTGTTAGACTTGTAAATATTTACTCTTAAATTCATACCTCTCTAGGAAAAAATATTTGTAAACATTTACTTTTATATTCACGTCTCTATAAGGGGGGAGAAAAAAAAATTAAGTTCCATATAAGTAAGTATTGATAATGAGTTTGAGTAGAACGAAAATTCAATGAAGCGGCACTCCCTAACGCAGTTGGTAGCTTAAAAACCCCACGAACGACAGCAGATGTAACGTGCAAATTATTAGTAATTTACTACTAATTGACAACAAATTTAGAAGACTAGTGAAATATTTTGGTCTGGTCACTGAGGAAGCGGATCTTTGAGTTTCAAACATTCGAGAAGGAGGCTGATGAAAGCAGCCTGATAGGATATCCTTCTAGAGAGAAGGCAAGTGGCCTTCACAAAGGTAACCGGCCCCTGCTTTGGTAACAAAGCGGGCTTCTGCCGTGCTGAGATGGATCTCACGGTACTCCAAGACGTCCCATCAGCCTTCCGCAGTCAAACTCGACTTTCAATCGGAATTGGAACTTGAGACCCGAGCAAACATGTGGCCTCTTTTACGTGTAGACCAAGAACGATGGTATGTGTTATCGCCCAAACGGTAACAGGTCATAACTTAAATGGAGGTTCAGGTTGTAATCCTTGATAATGCAATTGCGTTAAAATTTCGTAGGATGAATTTTACCGTTCATGTCGTCTTATTCGACTCAAACTCGGATTAATCGCCTCCCAATATAGTGTTCGGATATTAGGTGGTCTAATAAATTAAAAAAAAAAAACAAGGTGGATGGTATTTATGAATGAAATATCCCCGATTTAGATATAAACTGATCTTTATTTTGTAATTTATCTTGTTACTAGAGTCTAATCAGCTGGCTAATCTCATATGACTGAAACACTTTCTACTATCCATCTAAAAGAAAAAAAAACGTATCGATGCGCTTCATATTTCTGTGCTAATTCTTATGGGGACACGCAATGCGTGTGTAGTTTAATACTATAGATCCATAACGTGTATATGCATGATGGCCGAAGAAAAATGATGCCGTGTTGCATTGGATATATACTCTTGCTTTAATCCATTTTACAAACTACAAATGAAAGATGGAAGTAAATTTGGTAACGAAGAGTGAGGAAAAATACTATAGATTTTGGAAATTGATAGTAGTTAGCAGGCCTACAATTAGGAGCCAACCAATAACTTGCCATTATTTTGCAGAGAGGTGGTAAAAAAAATATATGGAAGTATAAATTATATGTAAATTACCATTATTACCATTTTATTAACTATTAATCATGATAATTTGAAATGTAGCTCATGGATAACATTGAAAGTTTAAACAAGACTTTACTATAAAGTGCTTTCTCTCAATTTTAGTACTTATAACTTGCAATAGTAAGTACAGTAAGAAGTCTCTGTCTAAACAAATAACTAGGATTTCCTCAATCCTAGTGAAAATTGCAATGCTTTACTCAGATTCTTAATGAAAATTACTGCTTCGAGGTCCGATTCTCAAATTGGCTAGGGTTTGAACCTAACCTTAAAAACACGTGAAACTTGATAATCAACATTGGAAGTATGGAGTGAAGATACTCATCGAGAAAATACGCTACGCACCAATGACACTCGCACAAGAAGGTCATCTCGTTAAGGCCTACTCAAGAGTACAAAGTATAGTCATTGTGATATTTTCGATTGTGCCAAGTTACTCTGTCGATTCTGACTTATGAAGCGGCAATTACAGTCATGCAGCCTTTGGGTGTGCGTCATGGCTCAGTTGCTCTATCATATCACTCGATGGATCTTTATGTAGCGCAAGCATCGGCAACTCAAAAATATTGTGTTACTTACTAACTCTAAGAGCTTGTTGCACCATAGATGGCAGGACATGCGGGGATTAGCTCTACATCTGGACCTATTTTTCTTATCATACATCATCTATTAGTGCTACATTATTTTTCTACATAATCGTACTTGGAAGTTCTAGATCACTGACTAAAGCAATCTTCATGGCCACCTTTGTATGCGGAGCAAGATCAACAATATCTATGGACCGGACGTCACCAGCTATAGATATTCATAAATCTTTATTTGCATTTGGCCAGTTAGCTCCCATATGTTCTTGTGTTATGTTTTGTAAGTATGAACATATGCAATCACTCAGGATGGTTTTGTTAATCCCAACTTAATGCAACTTTTCTGCTATAAAGCAAGAAAAAGGTCCTTAAAAAGTTTGAAATATCAAAAGAGAGTGTTACATAGTCAAGCACTCTACCTTCTCTCTCCTTTCTCTCTTTAAACCACCAGTCAATACTAAATCGTCGTTGCCCCACCGTGCGTTAGCATGTGTTAGGCAGCCCCAAGTTTCTAGCGTAGATAACTAGTTTTTTTTTTTTTTTGTTGAGCTAGAGAATGTCTTTCACATGGAATTCTTTCCCGGTTACAAGAGTAGCAATATATGCTACTTTCCTAGGAAAATGAAAGGAGATAGTGCAGTTACAACCAGATTGAAAGTTAAGTTACAGACAAGGGAGTCAGGGACAGCTCAAAACAAAATAAAAAGCCAAAAAATCATATTATAGTTGATTCCATCTGTAGATCTGCAAAAACAGTTGCTTTGATTATGTTGTGTTGAGTTGATTTCCTTTGCTTTGACTTTGACCTCCTTTGTTTTACCCGATTTGCTATGTACCATCAAAAGGAAATGATATCTCCTGAGAGTAAAAAAGATGTCATTTATCACTCCGGCAGTCCTTATGTCCTTGTTTCTACGCTGCTGAGATGATAAAAGTATGCAATCAAATGTGTTTACATGAGCATGTAAGAAGTGTACTGTAGATAACCAATTTATTCCTATAATAAGTCCTTTCAAGCTTGCTGCATAAGTAGAGTTTGATTGGAAAATTCCCTCAAAATGCGAGGGGTGGGAAGCATGTGTATTATGAATATCAATAGTGTGGATAATATTTGTAAGCTCCTGAACAATAAGAATGTTATCCAGTATTGCTTTTCCTTCAATAAAAGCATTTTGGAATGGGGAGATTAATGAAAGAAACACTTTTTCCTTAGAAATGACTTTGTAGATAGTATTACAGAGACTGATTGGCCGGAAATCATAGAGATATAGGGGGTTTTCTTTTTTGGGGATAAGGGTCAGATAAGAAAAATTAGCTTAAGAGAGAAGGTGACCAGATCTCAAGAAGAAGGTGCAGCACACGAGATGTCTGTTTCACAGTTGCCCAGTATTTTTGAAACATTGTGGGAGGGATGCAATCCGATGGACGAGATGAAAAAGTGCCAACTTCATCTCATCCCTAGAAAAGGGAGCATCAGCGAATTTATTTCTACTTCCGAAAAGGGACATAATGATGGCATTGATGAGGGATGGATTGTTTGACAAAGAGGACATCGGTTGATCAGTTGCTTTCAAGCTATCAGAGCAATGATTTTCCAATACTCACATTATACCCTTTTGATCAGAGATCCAGATATTAGAGGAGTCAAAAATACCTTCGATTATGTATTGATATAGCTAAAAATACGCCTCCTATCTACAGACGACATGTGGTAGTTATGACACGCAGTCCAAGCTGGCTTATTGCTGATTAGGCAGTTGCTGATTAGGACGTTGCTAGATTATTGTTGATTAAGCAGTTGACATATCAGTCACCAACCAGAATCCCAAACAGGCCCTAACTCTATCAGCCAGGATTGACATGTGATCCTCTAGGATCTCAATTCTATTCTGATTAGAGTTGGGGAAGACCTGGTTCTACTAAGGCTCTCCTTCCTACTACTATATAAAGAGGTCTAACCCCTCAGGTATGGACAATCACACACACAGTTACACATTGTGTCTTACTGCTTCTTCAGAGTTCTACATTGTTAGCCATCTCTGACTTAAGCATCTGAGCTTCCCCCGCCAGAACCCCACCCGGTGGTCACTCCGTGTTCTCTTTTGCAGGCTTATCTCTGGTATGGTTCCCGATCCAGTTTTTAGCTGCAACAGATTGGTGCCATCCGTGGGACCACGACAGGGAACATGGCCAACCATTCTTCTTCCGATGACTCTTCACACAGTCATTCTAAGAACCGTCGTGCACGAACTAGCGGCTCTCAACGACTTGGTCATTCTCATGACCAACACTCAACCCCTTCGCGTAGCCGTCATTCCAGTTCTTCTGAAGATTTATACGTTAATGTAACGTCTGCTAGTCCCAAATCAGAGACTAGACCTCGGAGAAACCAATCTCTAACATCTACTCTGAAAAACGGTGACCTACGCCATTGCCTGAATCGTCAGTTATTCAAAACACCCCATGCCGAACTTACAAAAGAAACCCACAAACTGAAAGATGTTGTGAACACTCTTCAACAAAAGCTCGACATAGTGGTAGCTCCGCCATCCACTCACCATTCTCATCTTCACCCCGGCAATCTTTGCCTCTGTCTCACCTCGAGATCAAGCTACGGCCGCAAATACAGGTCAGCAGTCGATCCGACCTTCGATCCCAAAAAGAAGAATGGAGACCACGTAACCAGAAGTGGGTCATGCTACCGTCAGTAAAAGACAGTACCAATTCCTCTCCTGAACAGGTCACCAGACCAAAGACCCCTCGAAGATCAATTCACAGAAAGAGGACGCCTGAGTTCTATTCCCGAGAGCGAGACTCCTGGAAGATTGTCCCTAGATATCACTCTCCAAAACGATCTCCCTCGAGGGAAGAACCCGAATACCCATTATCCGAGGCCATCAAGAAAGCAAAGTTGCCTCCCAATTTTTGAATGCCTCAATGTGATCTCTACGACGGAACCGGAGATCCAGGAGAACATGTCTCCAGTTTGAAACAAACATGCTCCTCCTCTAGGTCTCAGATGCTGTCATGTCAGAGCCTTCCCTACCACTTTGAGGAAGGCTGCACATGCATGGTTCAAATCTCTACAACCGAGATCTGTCTACTCTGTTGGCCAATTATCGAATCTCTTTCAGAAGCACTTCATAAGCAATCACTCCCGAAGAAAAACTCGGCGAGTCTGCTGAACATTGTGCAAGAGAAAAATGAGTCTTTGGCATGCTTTCGCAGACAATTCAACGCAGCCACTTTGGAAATCGATAACTTGGAAGAGTCCGTGAAATATACTGTATTCCTCCGAGGCCTTCAACCCACACCCAAGTTTGCATTCTCTGTGAACAAAAGTCCTTCAGGTAATATGAAAGCCCTTCTCGAGAAGGCTAACAAATATATTCAAGCAGAAGAATACCTGGAGACACACAGAGGACGACGCGGAGAAGGGAAGGAAGAACAGAAGAAACGATCTCGAGAGATAACTCCTCCATAAGGGAAGTCAGCAAAACGTACTAAGCGTGATGAACGGCGTCCTAAAGACCCGTTTGCTTCGAAAAATCTGAATCCCCTCAATGCAAAACCATCGCAGATTCTTCACGAGATCAAAGACAATAAGGCTCTCCAGTGGCCGGATAAAATGAAATCTTGACCAAATAAAAGGAACAAAGATTTATGGTGTCACTTTCACAACGATCATGGCCACACAACTGACAATTGCGAGTTGCTTAAATGAGCAATTGAGGCCCTTATCAAGCGTGGCCAATTGAGAAAGTTTGTAGCTCCTAGAGAAGGAAGACAACAGACACCTCCGGCCATGGAAGAAAGAGAAGATCGGGAAGAGAATGCAGGTACAATCAACATTATATCTGGGGGATTAGCCGCAGGAGGTTCATCAGGACAGGCTCGAAAAGCATACGCCAGAGAAGTAAGCATAACGAGTCAGTCCCCGAATAAGAAACAGAAGACGGTACCCGTAGCGGCGATCACCTTTTTCGATGAAGATTCAAATGATATAAAAACTCCTCAAGATGATCCATTAGTCATCACAATTAAAGATGGGAACTTTGATGTAAACCGTGTCTTGATTGATAACGGAAGTTCTACAGAAATCTTATTTTACGATGCATTCAAGAAGATGAACATTCCAACGGAATGTCTCCGAAAGATGGATACACCGTTGTATGGATTCTCCAATCATCCAATTGCAGCCGAAGGTATTATCGCACTCCCAGTTGCGATTGGCACACCTCCGGCACAAACCAACTTCATGCTTGATTTTGTGGTGGTAAAGGTCCCCTCAGCATACAATGTCATATTGGGACGACCAGCACTCAATCAGTTACAAGCTGTAGTGTCAACTTATCACCTCAAGATGAAGTTCCCCACGAAACACGGGATTAGAGAAGTGAAAGGAGACCAGACTACAACTCGTCAGTGCTACGTGACTTCATGCCGATCAAAGAACAAGGAAGCACTCATTATCGAAGACCTCCGGGAAGATACAAAAATGCAAAGGGGAGAACCAGTTGAAGATCTTTTAAGCATTGAAGTACATCCCGGAGAAGAAAACAAAACGGTTCGGATTGGTTCAAATCTTAAGGAAGACACCAAGTTCGAGCTGGCGAACCTATTGAGAACCTATGCGGATATTTTTGCATGGACCGTCGCAGACATGCCTGGAATTGATCTCAAAATCATTACCCATAGGCTAAATGTTGACCCATCTAAGAAACCTGTTAAGCAGAAGAAGAGGACTTTTGCACCAGAAAGACAGGAGAAGATTGAAGAAGAAGTAGATAAACTCCTAACTGCCAATTTCATAGAAGAGATCTACTACCCGGATTGGATCGCCAACGTTGTCATGGTTCCTAAACCAGGCGACAGATGGCGACTTTGTATCGATTACACTGATCTTAACAAAGCATGCCCGAAGGATAGCTACCCACTTCCAAGAATCAACCTTCTTATTGACGCTACTTCGGGCCATGAACTGCTCAGTTTTATGGACGCATATTCTGGTTATAACCAAATCATGATGCATGAGGATAATGTCTCCAAAACATCGTTCATCATGAAGAAAGGGTTATACTGCTACAAAGTAATGCCCTTTGGACTCAAGAACGCTGGGGCAACTTACCAATGCCTGGTGAACATGGTCTTTCGAGACTTGCTTGGAAAAATATGGAAGTCTATGTTGACGATATGCTCTTCAAGAGTATAAAGTCTGAATTCCATGTCAAATACCTGAAAGAAACTTTCGACATCCTTCGAAAGTATAAAATAAAGCTGAACCCACTCAAATACGCTTTTGGAGTTTCGTCAGGAAAATTTTTAGGATTTATTGTTTCGCAACGAGGAATTGAGGCAAACCTGGAAAAAATCAAGGCCATTCAAACCATGATGTCCCCAAAAACCATCAAGCAAGTACAAGAGTTAACAGGAAGGGTTGTAGCCTTGGGAAGATTCATGGCTCGATCAGCTGAACGATATTTGTCGTTCTTCAAAGCCATCAGAAAAGCAAAAGATTTCATTTGGACGGACGATTGTCAGAAATCGTTCAAAGAACTCAAAACATACTTGAGTTCTCCGCCACAACTTTCGAAATCACTCCCTGAAGAAGACTTGTTTCTATACATCTCGGTCACCAAAGTCGCAGTTAGCGCTGTTTTAGTCAGAGAAGAGGATGGACTCCAGAAACCCATCTATTACGTCACCAAAGTCTTACAAGATGTAGAGACAAGATATCTGAAGATTGACAAGGTCGCACTAGCCCTTATCATATTCACTAGGCGTCCAAACTGGGAAGGACCCTATCGTGTTATAAAGGTGCTCAAACCGGGCACTTATACACTGGGAACACTTTCTGGAGAACCAATCCCTCGCACTTGGAATGCTAAAATTTGCAAAAATATTACCAGTACCATCTTGCCTCGAGGCAAGACACTGCTTTTTCAGGAAGATAAGGGCTCAGACCTTATCAAAACCCCAATCTTTGAGAAATTGTCTTTAGAAAGATAATTTCAAATAAATGGGTTGTTAAGCAATCCAGTGTAAACTTTATCTTTGCTTCAGCAATAAAGTTATTTCTTTCAACATTGTTATAATGTGGTACACATTCAGCAAAGTATTCTGCCCGATCAGAATATCCACCAAACATTATGGCCGAACACTCTGCCTGAACAGAGTGATCAATTTAGACCAAACATTATGTTCGAACAGAGTGATGGCCGTACACTCTGCCCGAATAGAGTGATCAATATAGACAAAATATTATGTCCTAACAGAGTGATGGCCGACCACTCTGCCCGAACAAAGTGTATAACTCTTGGATTTTATAAAAATATAAGGGTAGGCTAAACAGATTAGCTACAGCTCTAAGTCCGTGAAGAAAAAAAAGTTAATGGGGGCATCGTCACTCCACCAAAGCTTTTGCTTCTTCGAAGTTTAGGCCGAGCAAGGGTGCTCAACTTCTTTGCCAACTCTTTAGGTGACGAATAAAGGGTTTAAGTCAAAGTAAAAATCAATAATACTGTGTGAATGGTAAACACAAACCATGAGAAACATATAGTAAAGCATAATAGCATGAAATAAAAGATACAGAGTTTTACAATAAGCCCTTGAAATGGCATCAAAATTCTCTGTCTGAATAAACCAAAAAGCCTAGATACAAAGGCTAAAATCTAGGACTCGGGGTCATCACCAGTAGGACCTTCCCCTGGAGGGTGAGAAGCTGCAGCATCATCTGCCTCTGATGATAGAACAGTCTCTCCAGAAGGAGATGTCACTGCAGGCAGAACGAAGTCATCCAAGGGGATATCAGGAAAGCGCTCGGCAAACATAACCTTGGCCTTCGCAAAACCAAGCTCATAAATCTCGAGGCCATCCTCTGTCCGTTTCTTCAACCATTCATCCCCAGCGTTTCCATCCAAGAAGTCACGGATGCCTTGGTCTCGAGCTTTAGTCACCTCTTCTGCTGCCCTCCTTTTTGCTCTTTCAGCCTCTTCTCCAGAGCAAGAGCAAGATGATCTGCCTCTTGCTTGCTCAGCTCTTCAGCACGATGAGTGGCTTCTTGTGCCTCCTTAATGGCCTCCCTCTTTTGATGAGCCTCCTCCGCTGCTACCTGCCTAGCCATCTCAAAGCGAGAAAGCATTTCAGACCCGCTAGCATACATCTGGATTAAAGATTGGAATGATCAGCTAAATAGAAGTTGAAAGCAAAATAGAAGTCTAGTTGGGACAAAGGTTGTTACCGTGTACACGGCCTGGGCGAAGGAACAAGCAAAGGTCTCGTGTGTCTGATTCTGGAAGATCTCCTTGTCTCGAGGAAGAATTCCATGAAGAAGATGCTGCTCCGAGACCTGGCTATCTAGCATCCCAAGGTCATCACGCCTAAGTGTCCATCTCAGTCTAAAGATGGGATCATCATCAATGGACACTTGCTCTAGGATGCGTGGAGAACGTTCTGGAGGAGTGACCCTAGTCCTCTTAGAAGCAGGGGCAACTCCACACTTGGTTGTTTCTCTTTTCACTTCCCCTTAGCTTCTAAAGAACACCAAGAAAACCTCCTTGTGGCAATTTTCCACTTCCGCTAGCCATCTCTACAATGAAAAAAGAAATCAATACGGGAATAAACACTGAAACCAAATTGAAATCAATGACTTCCATAAAGCACACCTAGAGGAACAGTCTCGGCAGATGACACGTTAGGAATAGCGGAAGGAGGAGGAAGTGAAAGACCAGCTGGAATGGGCTTTGGAAGAATGATCTTTGCCCACTCCAATTGCTACTCTGAAATAGGCTCATCAATAGAAAGACCACCTCGAAGTTTAATGTGACTAAGAATGTGCTTAGTAAGATTGTTGGGAATGGGCTTGCCAGGATTCTCAAAATCCTTACAATAAGGATTCTAGTCTCTATCAAATGGAAGCTTCCCTTTGTCCAGACGGCCAACGAAGAAGTAGCTGGAATGCCAACCTTTATTTGACTTCGGTCCTCCCTTCAGAAGTCGTTGCCTACTGTGAATGTAATACCATCCGGGGCAGTTGGCGACTCCTTTGACAAAATAGATTTCAAAGAAGACTCTTATAAAATTTGTTGCATCTGGTTTGTAGCCTGAAGTCTGAACCAAATATATAAGCCCGGCAAGTTTCCTCCAACCATTCAGAACAAGCTGCCCAGAAGCCATGTGATAATGCTCAAAGAAACGAAGAGCAAAAGGGTGAAGACGAAGCCTATACCTAGACTTCACCTACTCTTCATAGATCCCAGTTTCAAACTTGGTTCCGTAATTAGCTGGTTCTTGCAAACCAGGAAGGCGAGCATACCAACCTTCGGGAAGAGGATATTCACAAATTAACTCCTGCAAATCTTCAGTAGACATCTTACCTGACTTCTCATCAGCAGTATACCAAGGCTTGGGATTAGCCTTATCCTCGGCTTGATCCTTCACATCTCCTAAGGCATTTTTTCCAGACAAAGAATGTGAAGGCTGAGAAGTGGAAGGTTGTGGAGGTTGGAGGATGAAGGTGGTAATGGTTAAGAAGTCGAAGGTGGTGGAAGTTGTGGACTTGAAGTTCTAACTTCACTTCCTGAAGTTGGAACTCGTTCCGAACTTGAAGATGAACTACTTATATAAATATTCTTTTCAGACGAGGAAACAGATGCTGAAGTTTCGGAGATGTTTTATACTAAACTAGGAAACTAAGAAAAACTTGAAGTGATGTACAGAAAGAGGAAAGGAAAAGAGACTTACTTGGAAAGTCGTATGCTTCCAAATGATTCGACTGAAAAAAAATGAGGTGAAAGACTCCTTTTATAGAGAAACTCCAAGTAACCGTCACTTGGGAAACTCAACCGTACGTCTCCCCCCCCCCCACGTGTCAGAAGCCTAGCGAAGAGAAGTTTGAAAATTTTCAAAAATTCCTGCTCAAAGACATTAATGGAGAGAATAATACACGTGGAAGGAACTAAGATTCTGTCCGAACAGAATCTCGTCCGAATACTCTGCACGAGCATAGTGACGCTGGCCGAACAGATTCTGTTTGAACAGAATCCCGTCCGGACACTCTGCCAGAGCTGAGTGACCACGATCGAGCAGAATCCCGTCCGAACACTCTGCACGAGATGAGTGACGCTGGCCGAGCAGAATTCTGCCCTAGTAGAATCCCGTCCGGACACTCTGCCAGAGCAGAATGATCTTGGCCGAACAAATTCATGCCCGAGCAGAATCCCGTCCGGACACTCTGCCCGAGCAGAGTGATCTTAGCCAAACAAATTCATGCCCGAGCAGAATCCCGTCCGAACACTCTACCCGAGCAGAGTGACCACGGCCGAGCAGAATTCTGCCTAGCAGAATCCCGTCCGAACACTCTGCACGAGCAGAATGACGCTGGCCGAATAGATTCTGTCTGAACAGAATCCCATCCGAACACTATGCACGAGTAGAGTGACACTAGCCGAGCAGAATCCCGTCCGAACACTCTGCCCGAGCAGAGTGATCTTGGCTGAACAAATTCATGCCCGAGCAGAGTGATCTTGGCCGAAAAGATTCTGTCCGAACAGAATCCCGTCCGAACACTCTGCCCGAGCTGAGTGACCACGGCCGAACAGATTCTGTCGGAACAGAATCCCGTCCGAACACTCTGCCCGAGTAGAGTGATCTTGGCCAAACAGATTCTATCTGAACAGAATCCCGTCCGAACACTCTGCACGAGCAGAGTGACGCTGGCTGAACAGATTCTGTCCAAATAGAATCCTGTCCGAACACTCTGCCCGAGCAGAGTGATCTTGGCCGAACAGATTCTGTCCGAACAGAATCCCGTCGAAACACTCTGCCCGAGCTGAGTGATCACGGCCGAGCAATACTCCAAGATTGACACGTGTCCAGCAGAAGTGGGGCATGATCCGAGACTTGGATATCAAGATTGGTTATAGAAGCGTGTGAAAAAAGATGTAGCCAATTGCTATTTATTAGTCCAAGTAAAGATTGGACCTTTCCAATGCATTGACGGGTATTTTCAGAATGAGATCCCTATCCATTTTGTACAGTGTGAACAGTTCCATGGGTGGACACAGTTTTCCAATTCCACACATTCTGCTTGATCTTCTAGCGATTTGGAGAAATCTTTCGAAGAAGACATGGAAAGGTGAAGTAGTCGACTTGCAAACATAGACTTGTTGATGAGTCTGGGATTCTCTTGAGGAGGACTAAGATAAGATTTGGATAATTACAACACTATTGCTTGACAGGAATAAAGGTTAGGCTTGAGACCAAGAAAGTGACTGTCTGAAAAGGAGAAATTTGTGTCTTCATCTGGAGTAGGAATGAAGGGATGCTCTTTGGTATGCAATGGACTCCGATGTATTATCTCATTTCTAATCAGTTCAGAAGAAGGGAAAAGAACAGGAAACTTATACTTCCCAGAGGAGTCACTGTCACTTAAGTCTTGTGAGTCCCAGAAGATTTTTTTATGAGTACCTTTTATGGCACGAGTGACCAAGAAATTGACAAGATTTACACTATTCCTTCTAGCAGCTAGATGAGAGTTATTTTTACCATAAGTAGCTACGACAACTAAAAGAGGAATGTCAGAAGGAATGGCGTTTTTAAATAAAACAGAATCTAGAGATAGGTGATTGGGTCGTGTACCTTTGAGGTCAACAATATGAGAATTCTTGGAACTACAAGCTTGAGAAACATCCACATGAGAGTTGAGAGTGCTTTTTTCCATTATTTAATATGGTAGCATAGGGGGAATTTAAAGCTTATGCAAGGAGAAATCTTGTGTTGAGGTGGCATAAATGATTTACCTTTGTCTGTAGAGGACTTTTGCACGTCTTCATGGTATGCCTTGATATGACCGAATGGAGAGGAAAACTTGCTCTTCAAGACAACTTGCTTTTCCTTAAATTTTTTGGACTTTTGACATCTTGTCATACGTGCTAAAACCTCCTTATGTAGCTTGTGGATTTTAAGGTTTGCTTCATTCATCCTTACCTCATTGTTCATGATGGAATTCTCACCAAGGGCCCCAAGAGCAATATCGATGTAGCTTGATCCATGCACAGCAGATTGAACGGAAGGTGGGTTTTCAAGTAATAGAGCTTTGGTCAGCTTGGACACGTTTCAACCTTTATTTTTACACCTTTTCTTCTCATACGCTGAGGTGGCTCCGTCATCAAATTATGATCCTCTAGGATGGCAAATAGAGGCATCATCGCTGTACTCGGTTGTGGGATGGAGGCGTTTAGATGGTAGAGAACTCATGGAATTGATAGAGCTTGCTGAATATTCATTTCAGGCTATTTGGATTTTTCTAAGTGGAATTTAGGGCAAAGAGGAGAGTTATAGATTTCAAACCTTGGACATCTATTCTGGTAAGTGTTAACAAGGCCACGGATATCACCATCATAGAGGGGATAGTCTTCTTCAGTGAAATGATGATATGAATTAGAGCGGTGAATACTAGCAGTCCTTCTTTTAATTACTTCGGTAACAACTCATATATCAGCACGGCAACTATGATAGGAGTGACCAATAATCCCACAAAAAATACAAACCCCGAAGATTTTTTCATGTTGAAATTTTAACCAGATAAGGTTATCTTCATCAAGCTTATGACAAATATTGGGAATGAGTGGGTATCCAAGGTTAACTTTGATAAGCATTTAGATGTAGTCAAAATGATATATGATATTGTACCCTTAGATGTCCAGTCAATTGCTGCGCCTCCCATGCATCAGGAGAAAGGGCTCGCCGAGAACAACTACTGAGACGAGTAGACTAACAGGTGACAACTGTGGCAATGGAGGCGTGATTTGGTAGTGGTGACTCATTATTTCGATGAATCATTTCTTCGGACATAAGAAGATTTTCAACGAGATAGTGCTTTTTCAACTCCCTCGATTGAATAGAGGAACTCTCGAACATTTGGCGAGGCTCTGTTGGCTTGGGGAACATTGAAGCTAGCTGAGTATTTCTTCATTTTATACATATTTTAGTGGCTTATACTTAGATGTCCGCGAAAGATTCTTCTAGGGAAGGAGTTTTGAAGTCACTTGGGAAGGGACCAATATGAACCCATAGATCTATTGTATAAATCAACACTCGGCTGAAGATCGTGCCTTGCTGCTAAGGCTTGAGCACCAACAAAGAGCGCCTAATGTTCCACAGGCTGTTGCAGAAGATGAGTCGAGCTACATATGGTGATACAAACGGGAACAATATGAGTTCTTTGAGAAGAATAACTCTAGTACAACCTCCACAAAAAAATGATTATTGACGAATGTTTAGAGTACTTCTTCAGAGAAGGTCTTGCAGTCGAAAATGTTTCCTACCATGAAGCAAGAAAGATAGTCTTTGTTCAGTAATGGCTCGAGCATTTGGGTAGAGAACAGAACTTTGGCGGAGGGAGAGGTCACTATGGCGTAAAAGAGTAAAGGGGGAGCCTGAAGGGCCTGCTGGAGTATATTTACTTGACATTCAATTTGATGGGTCTGGAATTGCCAATTTATTGGTGTTTGGTTTTCGCTCAATTTCAGGGTTGCTCGTGTGTTTGGTGTCCGGCAGATGGAATTGGTTTTGTGATCGTGAGTTTGAGTTGGTTTAGATGGTACCTCGGCTCTTTATGTCCTTCTCTTCATGTTTGTAGGTTTGCTTCGGTTGGCCCTCCACATCTTTATCTCCTAGTTGTTGACAGGATAAACCATCCCCCCCCCTTCCCCCATCCATCCTTTCTAGGAACGTTCTCCTTCCCCTTTTTTGAGGTCCTTTCCATGAGTTAGTTGGTGAGTGGTAGCTTTCGCAGAGGTTTTTTTGGCTAAATTCGCTAGGAATGTGGTTCAATTTTGCTGGTGTTTAGGCAAAGGTAGTTGTTGGTAACCTAGATGCCCTTGTTTGCACAACCGAAGGAGTCCATTGACGTTTTTCGGCACCCAAATATGTGTTTATGGTGGTCTGGCGGTGATGGGCTATTGACTGATGCATTTTCTGTCCCTGTTTCCTCTTTCGTAATTCCATCAGTTTTTAGTTATGGACTGGCAATTGCAGCCATGTAGCATTTGGTTGTAGGGCACAAACTTAATATCTCTCAATGGACCCTAGTATGGCACAAACTTTGACAATTTTGATTGCTCTTAAAAGGCTAAACGACATCAACTCGAACATATTGTGTTATTTACCAACTCAAAGCTATTGTTGCACCAGATGACAGGACACGACATGAGGAGACTAGTACTGCAGCTGGGCCTATTTTGTATGAATAGGTTCTAACATTACTACTTTTTATCTCTGCAAAACAGTACTTTGAAGCTCGAGATTACTAAGTAATTTCCATGGCCACATTTACATGCAGAGCAAGGTCAACAGCATTTATGGACAGGAGATCACCAACTTTAGCTAGCTCCCATATGTTCCTCTGTTATTGTATGTATTCAAGTACGAACATGTTATGCAATCAGTTGGGATGGCTTTGTTAATCAACTTAATGCATTGTTTCTACTGTTACACCAAAAAGAAATATTATTTCAGTTGTGCCAAGTCATAACTATCACGACTTAAAAGGAACATATCGATATATCGAGAGCATTTTGATTTCAGTGAAACACTATGTTGCTTTGTTGCTAGGCCATTGTGGCTACAGCGGGCCATATGCTGCGTCATGTGCCGCTAATTTGTAAAATACATTAAAGTATCTTTTTACGCTTAAAATCAGCACCAGCATGCCGCCCTTGGGAAGCAGAGCCCCACCCCAAAATAATAATAATAATAATAAATTGTCACTTGCTTCCCTTCTCCCTTCCAAACTCGCTCACTCAAGCCCTATTAGTCCTCCACCTAGCAGCCCTTAGGAAGCTCATTGCGTGCCGCCAAGCAGGGAGCTCTTTTCACTCTCTAGCAGCCGGTATCACATAACATCCTTATGAGCCGTCAGGGGCTTGTGGCCTATGAAACCATTTGCACTCGGGCCTTCCTTTGGCTCACCTCCATCCACCTTCCTCTAACCTCTCTTATATTCCCCCTCTCCCTTGCCAGCCCTCCTATCTCCAAGCTTGGGTTCCATGCACCCTTACTTCTCACATCATGGAAACCCACCTTGGGAAACATCGAACCATAGCCATTCATCGCTCATTGGGCCTCCGTTCTCCATGACAATTGCTGTCGCATTCCCTGCACTGCGACGCATAACCTCGCCCAACACCGATTCCATGCTACATGTCACCGACAATGCATTCGCTGACCATGCTCATGTGCCACGTCCGGGATACATGCAAAACCGCACCCCACCCGGGCGTGCCCCTTAGACTACACATATCTACCATGCCCCTGCGCCAAGCCATTTTTATAGACGTAGCCCCTTCACTCTGTCATACTACTGCACTTCTGGAGTTGGTCTGTCACTCCACCACCATGTGCACACCTCAGATGTGGAAACATGCTTTTGACACGCTCTTCGAGTGCACGGCATTCTGAGAGGCTCACCCTTGAGTGATCCGACATGACCGTTCGCTGAGGGAAAGAGGGGACTCGAGTGAAACTAGGCACACTAGAGCTGTGACCCACCATCACACTTACATTACCACTGATCAGCGAAGCCCTATTATCTGAGCTTAAAGTCATTCTAAACAAGAGCAGATGGTCTCTGAAGGACATCGTGTCTAATCTATCGGGTTGTTAGGTGTCTGAGCCTTCCCAACCACTGCCAGGTTCTACACGTCCTTTGATGCCTCTCATAGTGCTCAACAAAGGTATTAATCTAGTCGCTAGATCGAGAGCCTTCTCTGACCACTGTGTGACTCGGTCTTACTAAACAGAAAATTGAAGCGGCTAGGGTAGCGGAAGTGAGTACAGTGGCTTGATGCTCCTATTAAACACTAAAATGTGGCATACCCGAGAAGAGGTGACACCTTTGGGGGCGCGTCACTTGTACCAGTGACAGGGCACTTTCAGTTGCATGCCTATATAGTGGACTTAAGAACTCATGTTAACAATATTTGACAATTTCTCTCTCTCTCTCTCTCTAAAATTTCATAATCAAAGAATTCTAGAGAGAAAGAACCTAACTGTTGAAACCGAAAATTAGACCTTAACATTGGACCTACGAATTTGACCTTGGACTCGTGACCATTGATCATGTAATCACTCTGTGCTTACAACCCTGCAGCAGTGCCAGTCCTCCGACTCTGTCTAGGCAGTCTCGATTCCGGCCCTTGTTCCTATCCTCGTTGTGTCTCACGCATCATACTTGGCATTTCACTTAAAATTGTACTTGTGGCAACTCCACGTTTACAAGGAACCGACTTCCTTGACATCACCCTTTAACACCTCCCTAAGCAACCTCAACGGCAACAAAACTCGAGATCTAAACCATATTAGCCATATATAAGCTGGCAGCCAGCTTTAATTGTTAAACATCGTTGCCGGTAAAAATCAAATCGTTAACATAAAAGCACACAAAAGTAAAAAAGAATCACATAAAAGCAAAGTTCTCATACTGAAGCATGGATCTAACAATATCTATGCAAGTCTGATCGCCATATACACCACTCCATATTGAGGTGAGCATCCTATTTAAATGGCGCATTAAATCATTGCTGACCTTATAATACCCCTTTTGTTACTCAACAAAGCCTCGAGTTTTTATTTAAAAAAAAAAAAACTGCTCCATATATGAACCCATAATTTTTTAATAAATAACTGAACAAAAGTATAAAAATACCTACTGCGACCGCTACCAGGAATCTGAATGTAGCTGTCCCAGAGACTTTGCTACAGGAATTCTTTTTATGCCTGCCGACAAACCTAGCCAGGACTATAAATAGAAAAAGCTAGCCCAAGAATCATTCTTCTGCTAGTTATACAAGTTTGGATGCTGAAATCCTATGTGCTATTAGCATATCACAATTAATCACAAAAGCACCGAGTTGGGAAGTAGAAAACGAAGAAAAGAGGTTTCTCAACATCGAGATGGATGAATGACCACACAACGCGCAATTTTCGCGATTAAATTTTGTATACACAAGCGATTGGTGTCATGTGAACCATGGATATTGGTCCTCTGGAACCGTCTCCAGAAGATGTCACACTCATTAACATAAAATAGAATAACACATGGAGCACTGCTACTCTGAAATGATTATCGAACTTTACCTCCGAAAGAATTGAATCATCAAACTCGGGAAATTTCCTTTCCTGCAACGTGATTAACAAACTAGTACTCAAAAACTACGGTTTATCTTAGCATGCCAAAAAGCGAAATCTCGTCATTTCATTACTTGCTTCACCAATTTTCCCAGTATATTTATATGAAGTATTACATGATTCATACCTTGTAGGTTACGTCATTCGCAGTTATAGCATTCACCATCCCAGTTATCTTTGTCTTGATAGAGTTCATTCACTCTACCTCTTCTGCTCTGTATTCTTCGCCACTTCTCTCCTTACACTTGACATGTAACTCCCTCTTTCTCTATTATTTCATTTTTCAACCTCCATCGTTCAATTCCAGTACCTGCTTATTTATTACCTATGTTGTCAAATTGTTGATGCTCTCTGACGTGATATCATTACCACAATTAGTATATCCCGCCTCTGCTCTTGTAGCTTCCCTTAGCATTCCAACTAATTAAGTGACGTCTTCTGCTTCCAAATTTAACTGACTTCGCAAAGCTTACTTGAATCTGAGCTCTCTTTCTTCCAATGTACTTAAGTTTTTGGAGAACCTTCGATCCTCCATTAACATGTCCAAGTCTTTGGACATTTCAATCGCAGTCACAATGTAGTTGCGATATGGTCAAACCTGTTCAAATAAAAGAAAGTCAATTCGTCATGGCTTAACATCATTAACTAGGACATAGTCGTGAAAATTTCTGAGAATAGCCTCTAAAGAAATTTCCAGTATTCTTTCCACTCCTTTTAAGTACATTTTTTCCATCAAGCCTTCAACTCTCATTTTAACCACGTGAGTTCTACCAGCTCTACTTATTATAACTTGGGATGCAGAATGTCACATGTGTGCCCCACTAGTAGATATATACATTAGTTATGTGGACATGGTGACATTTGAGGATTGACCTTAAAGCTTAATTGTATGCCTCACCTATGCTTAACTTCCTACTTTGGTATACGACATGTACTACATCATAAGGAAGCAAACATTAAAAACAAAATTCTTCACTGGTGCTCGAATGGCGTACAATCAAAAGATTTCCAGGAGATACGAAGAGGTTATCAATTGAACACATCAACATGCAAATGGGTGGGGCATGTGTGTGAATGAGCCTGGTGCTTGTTGATTACTCAGTATCCTGGAAAATGAAAACATATGTCCAAGATTTTCTTATCATTACCCCTTATTGTGTCAATGGCATGGGGTCAACAGCCTGAAACACTCCAATCCATCTTTGTTTGGGACACAAGCAATCAAAGGCCTATGGAACCTTCAAATGTTGCCTGCATGCACCCATGCACTTTGAAAGTGTTCCGTAAGAATATGGTCCTGCACAGTGGAAATTTACAAAGGCTGGGATCAGTTTCAATCAAAATTACAACACTTGCGCATTACGATATAGGATCAGGAGCACAACTGATAAAATGTATAATGTGTTTATTGCAAGCAATGATTTATAGGCCACATTAGTTACTTTGTCAACTACCATAAAGGAGAGTATGGCATACAGTATAAAAACTAGAAGAGAAGACTAGAAATCAAGTGAATTTGTGCTCGCATCAGTCAAGATGTTTGTGATTCTCGTAATCTGCAACCAAGTGATTCTCGTAATCTGCAACCAAATGATTCTGGTGACCTATGATTAATTTGTGCGTTGGGTTCTTTCAGAAAAGACAGATTTGCACCCCTTCATTCATGTGCTAGACATGCCAATAGCCTACCATCTTCCAGTTGTAATACACCATACCAGAAACAGAAAAATGACTTTTTCGCCCTTTTCGAAAGCTTTTTGGTTGCATTCACATAATATTAAAGAAAATTTATAGCACATTAATGACAAATGAAATCTACTAAAGCAATTACTTCTAGTAATCTTTTTAACAACTATAACTAGTTTTCATTAATGAGTACCAGATGCCAGTGCGACGCTTCATTGAATAGGGAGTGCTCTTATATTAATTTTACCATCATGAATCTTAACAAATGGGGTATAAGCTATTACTCATTTAAAAAGAGGAAAACTAGATCGCTGGAAAGTAAATGTAGTATGATGATTTAGGTTTTAGCATTAGTATCAATTATGATAGACTCAGTATTTCCTTATATTTGTGATTCCTCCAGTTACAATTTCTGGCCACCTGATCTACTTGCTCCTACTCCTGTCTCGCCAAATTCTCTCTCCTCTCTATTTGCTAAATATACATTTTAATATCCGTAAGCATATCTAATTGTAGCCTTTCCATTTTTTTCTCTTACTTTTTTTATAGGTAGGCTTAGTATTAAGCAATATTTCTTTCATCCTTTATAGAAGAAAAATAGGATAGTAACTTCGTTAGTTTTGTTCAATCAAAATTACTAACCAGAAAAAAGTATAGTAGTGCAGATAATTGATTAAATCGTTTATTGCTTGATTTGAAGTTCCTTCTGTTGCAACAGAACAGAAGAGACAATTAATGAGGCAAGAGGAGGAATATGAAATTAGACGAACATTATAATACTTCACCTGCATTCAAGCCTATCTGACTTGAAGCTTTTAATGATGTATAAAACCATTAAAGGGAGCGTATAATGCCAAAAGCGGCTCTTCGGGCCCTACACTTTCTGATTCATCTGATTAAACTACGACAAACAGAACCCTGCATCTAGACTTCTGAACTTCATAGATGCCTCAATGCAGTATATAGAGAAGGGTCTGAACAGATGTCTAATACTAAAGATTGTATCATGAATGTCGATTTATAGATCAGATATCTGTAGAAGCTGGACAAGCATAAGGATTCTAGGATGGATCACAGCTACTAAAGCCTGGCAGCATTGGCACGGTAAGGAGCTAAATCAGGAGGATATATTAAGTGATGTTTTCAGTCATACCCTGAGAATCATGAATTGATTTGGATAGGCTTGATTACACAACAATACGCTACACAGCACTGTAACACCTTATTACAAAAATGAACTTATGCTACTATAGCTCACGTCACAAATTAACTCCAGCATACGCTTCCTTGAGATGAAAGAGCTGGGTATCATTTGGAGCTCCTCGACTTGGCTTGGCTTGTTTTACAGACCTGCTACATCTCTGTTTATCTACTCATACTTTATTAGCACGGTTTGGAGCCCAATCAGAACGACAAGCAAGTGACCTGCTAAATCATAACTTGGAAGTTGCAAGTCTATGTGCATTGTCTTGGTTACAAATCAATGAGCTATGTATAGCCCCCTATTACCTTCGAATACAGAATAAAAATTTAAGCTACTCACGAACACATCATAGATCAGCTTAGCGAGAAGCTCGCTTGTGAGATGAAAGACGTAAAGTTATGCTCCTCAACTTTGTAAGCGGAGCTTGACCAACCCACTACTCGGCCCACCTCAGCTCGACTCGGCTTGTTACAGCCCCGACATTGACAAGTAGCCTTGAGCATATTAACAGACAAACCAGCAGTTGAAGGAAAAGTATGACATCATGCAAAATACTGGAACATGTATATACACGTGTAGAGCAACATTTTTTATACTGCATCCTGGATAAGATAGTTGACGTAGATACAACACGGGCATGTGCAGTAGCGTACTAAAACAACTGTGTACAGACCAATACAGGAAATCTCTAAGGGGAGCCACATAAAACAATACTCTCTCTCTCACGTCAATTCAGTGCTTACAACACTTCGAGCACATTATTAGCCCTCATGTCTATATATAAGCCACACGCACAAACAAATATTTATGTGTCTGGTAAGTTTTGCTCGATGGTTTTGAGGGAGGGAATGTTGGGGCACCAGAAATGCCAGACCAAAAAGAGAATGAGAAACCTATGGGTATAGCATAATTCACATGCCGAATTGACTAAGGTGCAGCCAGACTTGTTGTGTTAGCAGGATCTGAGACTTTCTAGAGGAAGAGGGGGTGAAGAAGAAGAGGAATCCATTTATGATACCTTGATACTTACTAGAGAGCAGAGGAGTTGGTGAGTTAGTTCCAGTGTTGTAGGGTTTTCTTCAAGTTTTTGGTTGAAGTATCTTCTAGAGTGAATGATCCATCGGAGAAGCCCCCAAACAAAGGTCACTTTTCATATAGGAAGCGCAATCGAAT
>JAVXUP010003800.1:0-52730 GCA_033070095.1 Escallonia herrerae | reverse complement strand
AGACACATTATTTTTTGGGTTTTCCTAGGAAGGGCCTATTCGGGCACACTTTAGGGCCCAATTGATAGCTTCCGAAAAAAGTTACGTAATTTTTTTTGTCACTTTTTTTTTTCTCATTGCACCTTAGGCACGCTAGTTAGCCCATTGTCCAAAATTAAACAAGTAGTAATAATAAGGCTAATTCAATTTCAAACCTTAATATCCAAAATCCAACAATAGTAATAATAAAACATACGAAAGTTACGCCATCTCAGGATAATGGTAAGGAAGGCGTCTAGCTACACCCTTTTTCAGCTCCCAGGCTATCCTATATCTAAACGTCAAGGCATCCTTCCTAGTCCACGAGGAGTGTTTGAGCACTTCCGAGCGAGCTATGTAGTCCATGTACTTGAGGACGTAAATCCCGCAATCGTGACCGTTATATTGCTTTGGTCGGTCCTTTATCATCACGACCGTCCAAGGGTCATCCTCGTGATGGCTTCCCCCATGTCGACACGCTAGAGAATGATAGTAGTCTGCATCCAACAATAAAAAAGAGAATCAAGCCTATGTAACAAGAAGAATATACTATGAGCCAAGGTCAAAATATAAACTAACCACTAAAGTGATGTACGTGTTGTACATCTGTGCCAGCTGCTGTCCAGGTCGTCCTCCCTTAGGCTATCGTATATGTGGACCACTTTATTCGCTGGATGGAGAACTAATAGGAAGAAGTGGTTTGCATGATGACAGGTATCATGATAAGGTTCGCATCAGCAGCGTGACATTGATAGTCTGCGTTCAATCAGCCTAACACGTTTGCACCTGGTCGCCATTCACCCTTGCTTGTCCCTCGCTCCTCCTCCATTCTGTGAACTCCTTCATGCTATTCACCATGAAGGGGATAACAAAAGAGGGATACATGTTGAGCTTCAAGTTTGGCAGGGGTTAAAATTTAGCTCTCTAACCGGAGCAGATCTATATAAGCGTTCATGACAAAATTTGAAATATCTGTGTCCGGCGCCAACGTTCTGATATCAGAGTGACCTAGGAATGTCGCAACAGGAAAGTCTGCTGAATTGACAGGCTCATGCCCGAAGTAGTGCCGGTCGATCCAATCCCTCTTGGCCGGACTCAATGGCTTCGTCGCTTGTCCTTTATCCGACCGAAAGCTTGGGCGCGAGGCCTGGATTCCTACTTGGGGAACCTGAACTGGGGCTGAGAGTCGTACGCGTCAGGAGGCAAGCGAGTAGACGGCTCCCACACCTGACTCTGGGGCTGATAGTCGTACGCGTCAGGAGGGAAGCGACTAGACGGCTCCCACACCTGACTCTGGGGCTGAGAGTCGTACGCGTCAGGAGGAAGCGAGTAGACGGCTCCCACACCTGACTCTGGGGCTGATAGTCGTACGCGTCAGGAGGAAGCGACTAGACGGCTCCCCTTGGTAACCCCGGTACGCAAGACTAAAGTTTTGAACTTCAGTCTTGTACCTCTCAATGGACCTCTTGAGATTGTCAGGAGCCTGCGCGACAAACCAGTCAAACCCCTCCAGCTGCTTGAACACCTCAGTGCCCTGGTCAACCTAAAAAACATGCATACAAAATATGGCTAATCATTTCAGGCATGGTCGATAAGGTGCGCAAATAAAAATTGAAACAACACTAGCATGACTTACAATGTTCAATGCCCAGAACTGGTCATAGATCACGTGGCGCATACGATGTCTTCCTCGCCTGGGAAGGGCGATTCACCCTCGTGCGCGTCACCTTGAGAAACCATTGCAGGTACTCCTCAATGCTGATGCCGTCGGCTTCAGCGATACAAGGCTATCATATGTTTCTTGCCAGGTATTCCACTGTTGCACCTCGTCGCTCAACAAATTCAAGGCATCAGGCACCTCGAAGTTCGGCCCTCGACCACTCCTGTATGGCCGCATGTCTACAGCGGGTTTTGGTATCCCTTGTAGACAGCCAGCTTGCCTCATAGCTCGATCGGGCATCTGAAACTCACATACTTCGAAGTGAATAAGCGGCACCCGAACCAAACCTGCCAGCACGTACGACACCGGAAGTTGCCAACACCACTCATCCAACCGATGCATCACCTTGCTATATGGCTGCCACGTCACCTGGGATGCATTGAGTATCTCTAGTTCCCCCCGATAGAACTTTAGATGGTGGTGCGGGTCTACCCGTCTCCTCCGGTTGGTCGTAGGCCCCCAGGCCCACACCCTAGGCCACGTCTCATCGGAATATTCCCGCGGTTGTGGACGACCCATGGGTAGCCTCTCGTAAGACCAAACCTGTGAATGCAAACATTATCTGGAATTAGCACATTAATGCACGAATATATTGACACGTCAACCAAGAAAATAAATGCTCAAACCTGTAATAGAGTGAGGCAGGCGGCAATGGACTTGGCACCCTTTCTCGTAGCTTTATGCAGTGCTCGATATAGGTGCGCAAGGACAGCTGAACCCCACGAATATGAGTATACCTCCTCAAGATCCTCCAAGAACACCATATACTTCGGATGCACCGTGTTTTTCGAATGCGTCGGAAGTAATATAGCTCCAATAATATACAGAAGGAATGCTTTCGTATACGTCACGAAATCGTGAGGAGTGTATTCATCCGGTAGCACGCCATACTGCTCTCTCAGCCATTTAAGTTTGATGCCGTTTGTTGTAAGAGCTTCCTCGGAATTCCAGGGAAATACTGCCTAGCCATCTTCGCTATGGATGCAGACGTTTTGCTCGAAGTAATGGGTTTGCCGTGACATGGGATTCCAAGTATAAATCCGACGTCCTCTAATGTAATAGTCATTTCACCAAACCGGAAGTGAAATGAGTTCGTCTCGCTCCTCCATCGTTCAACTAGAGCGGATATAAGGCAATCGTCGTGTCGAGACCAAATCCCGGGATCGGTGAACATAGATAAATTTTGACGGTGTAATAGTTGTATTTGTTCCTCGTTTAGTACCCACTCATCGTGGTGACTTGTGCTTTGAATTGTTTCCAAAACACCCCTATCGACACCGTCAAATACGTGCCTCGCGACGTGGTCATCGTCATCGTATAGGATTGATGTATCATGAGGTCCGGCGTTGAAATTCATATATCTAAGAACAAAATATAATCGTAAACCAACTTAGCATCCATAATATTTACATTCCAAAACTATAAATGGATCTTTAACCTAGCTTACCAACGCATTAGCAATAGTCATTATCTCATTATTTCAATGTATTAAAACAATTCCTCACTTCTCACCACTCCGAACGCTTAATTACGCTAGTTCCCTAAAATTTTGCGCCAACGTGGTTATTTAGCAATATACCCCCTGATGGCCGCTACAGCCACAATACCTCAAAACCGCTTTAAAACCACTTTTTAAATGTATTACATCAATTATATACCAAATATTTCATTTATCAAATTTTAAAGGGGATGAGTTACCAAAACACCCCCAACTTATGCAAAATACCCCTGGCAGCCATCGACCCAACAAACATCTCAGAACAACTTTAAAATAACTTTTCGGGTGTCTTACACCCCTACTCTTTCCTCCAGTTGTGTTACAATGTTCAATTACCAAAATACCCCCGATGAGTGGCAAATTACCGAAATGCCCCCGGGGGTTCATTATCACCCTAACGCCCCAAACCAGCTTCAAAACAACCTTTCAGGTGTTTTACTTACATTTCTGGACTAAAAAGTCCTTTGAAAAACTTAACACCGTAAAATTACCAAAATATCCCTCTCGGGGTGGCAAATTATCAAAATGCCCCTGGCATCAGAACAATCTCAAAAGTGCTTTGAAATGCTATTTTAAGCTTCCCGAATTCATTCTTGATCTAAAAAGTATTTTACGGACTTTTCGCCCAAAAATCCCGAACCGGTGTCCGGATCGAGCGCTTAAAAGCTCGTTCGGCCAAAAAAATAGCTAACGACTTCGGAATGGCCCGAATTCCTGGGGGATGGAACTTCCCAACATCCTAGGGTTCTCATAAAAGTTTCGCGCAAAATCGCGCTGGCTTGATATTTTAAATTACACTTCAAAGTTACAAGGTTCCCCGTATCAGTTAACCCATTTCCAGTCTTTGGAAAAATCTGAAATTTTTTCCTGATATAGATCTTTAAAAAATAACTAGGGTGCTCTCTTTTTCACACTTTGGCAAAATCTAGCTCTAGCTATTTTTTATAAATTCATGAAAAATCCTAATTTTGACGCCCTAAAAATCGCTATTTTGGAATCTATAAATGTAATACCGCTCATCTGATCTTCGATTGATCTGATTTTTGTTTCCTTCAATTTGTATTTTCGTTATCTTCGATTTGAGTCTACAATGATTATTTTTGAACTTTGAAATTAACATTGAATTATAAGAAAATTCAAAATACTTACTTGTTTTGACTTGATATATTTAAAGAAAAATCCACCGATCTTCTAGCGTAAAATTTTTTTGTTTGTATTGTTGTGGAGAATATGTAGGTGAGATATGGAGTATGAAGACAGTTGGTAAAGATGATGGAGAGTGGAAGAAAGGGTTTGGGGAGGAGGGATTATAAAGAGAAAAAAGTGAGGGAGAGAGAAGAAAGAAGACAGAAAAAAAATCCGTGAGTGAGCAGTCAAAGCTGTGAAAGAAAAAAAATGGCAGAAGACTTTGCGGCCAAGCTTTGAGCTGCCTCTGGAAAAAAAAAGGGAGGGGGGAGGGCAGGAAAAAGGACGGGAAAAGGACACCACGTGGCATCACGGGAGGGGGAAGGGGGGGCATCACGGGGGGGGGGGGGGGACACCACGTGGGGGGGGACCGCAACACTTTGTTGCGGTTGGGCATGGAGGGGGGCCATGGGGGAGGGGGATGGGGCCAAATGGCGGGGGAAAGGGGGGACACCACGTGGCCGGGGGGAGGGGGCCAACCGCAACTCTTTGTTGCGGTTGGGCATGAGGGGGGCCATGGGGAGAGGGGGGACGCGGGGAAGGGGGGCCATGGGGTGAGGGGGCATCACAGGGGACACCACGTGGGGGAGGGGGGGCATCGGGGGGTGAACCGCAACTCTTTGTTGTGGTTGGCCCAATGAAGTAATCATGCCAACCGCAACAAAGAGTTGCGGTTGGGCATGGAAATGAGAGGAAGGGGGACAGGGGGACACCACGTGGCGGGGGGAAGGGGGCCCATCCGGAGTGAACCGCAACACTTTGTTGCGGTTGGCTTGGAGAACATGCTTTACTTTTTGGAAACTATTCCAACCGCAACAAAGCGTTGCGGTTGGGTTTTTGTGAGCTCGTATATATATATATATATATATATATATATATATATATATATATATATATATATATATATATATATATATATATATATATATATATATATATATATATATATATATATATATATATATATATATATATATATATATATATATATATATATATATATATATATATATATATATATATATATACGAGCTCACAAAAACCCAACCGCAACGCTTTGTTGCGGTTGAATAGTTTCCAAAAATACGACTCACAAAAACCCAACCGCAACGCTTTGTTGCGGTTGGAATAGTTTCCAAAAAGTAAAGCATGTTTATATATATATATATATATATATATATATATATATATATATATATATATATACTAGCTAAAACCTCGTGCTATGCACGGGTGCGTTAGCATTCGCATTGATGGTTACCGCATTGTCACCGAAAACCACCACAAAAAAAAAACTCAAAATAAAAACTGAAAAATCAAACACCCAACAAAAAAAAACTCAAAATAAAAATTGGGTAATCAAACACTCAAATAAAAACTAAATTAGTTTGGTTTTTATTTTTTTGGAAACAAAATATCAAAACTGGAAGTGATTTCAAATGCTACCTTAGTGATAGAAAAATGCTCTATTGTACAGAACTTGAGTCTAGAAAAATAGGAGTTGGAATTTTCTTTTCAATTCATCATGTGATGCTCCTCGCTAATACGATTTTTCTTTTGTTTCACTATTTAATGTTTCATGTTACAAACAAAGTAGTCCTCACTTCTTTATCTACTAAGAAATAAAAAAAGAGTGTCAAACGTTAAAAAAGTTTAGGCGTGCATTATAGGTTTACTTTAGCCACTTTCAAAACTTCTTATCGCACTAAAAAACATGTACCTTGCACCAAACATCCAAAGCTAATCGTGACTAATTTTTTCGCTGAAGTCTCCAACAAAAAAAATTATAAATTTGATTTCGATTATCATTTCCATTAAGATCAAAAAATTGTAATCACGAATTTTTTTATGAAATTGATATTTGAGTTTCACTTTTATCATTCTATGACACGACCCTCATAACCTGCAGCGACAAAGCTTAACTTTAAATGGTTAAAAATAAAGCTTAAACATCAATTTACTTTATATTTGGGTCAGATTTATCAATCCTTAAATCTGTAGTAAATTACACAAAGTATGTACCCCAGATCATATAAGGAAGCCATTATACGAAGGTAATTTGAGTTCTTTCAAAAAATGAGAAGGAATTATACAATTGAGACCATCTAAAAAATGTTTTCGACGATTTAAATTGCCAAAAATGAAGCTTGAAACGCAACTCAACAAAAAAGTTGCCTTGAGTGCCTTCTGCTATCCTTCTTTCTTCTCTTTAGTGGTTGCCTCCTGTGTTGCATTGCTTTTTCCATTGTACTTTCGTTGTTTCCGATCTAAATTTCAAGATCATCAAAACTTCCAATTTTTCATTGTTGAAAACTTATGTAATACATGCTAAATCAAGAAGCTCCTTAGATCTATAAATCCAAATCCCGTTGTTGGTAGATAATATTGACGACTTTAACAATCTTATCATCGATCCAACTTTAAACTGAAGTTTCTACTTGTTGCTGAATCGACTTCATGTACAATTTAATTTTATGTCATGGGTTGGATTCTGACTCAAAAATTGGACGGAGAGTTTAAAGGCAGAAAGTGGCTTGAAAAAGACAAAAAGAAAGCTGTATACATATTCTATTCATGCGGCTTCTTGCCAAAAATCTACCATATTTTTTGTTTCTCAATTTTCTTCTCTTTAAATTCAAAGAGCTGTATGTTTCAACTTTTTGCAAAACCTTCCACCACCACTCCAATTCCCAGGCCTTACTACCCTTACCTCCGTATCCCCAAAATTCTCACCTAGCACCATCCCGCCTGCAAAACTTAAAACCTTCTGCCACCGCAATGAGGACCCCACCCCAACCTTCGACCTCCTGGTCGAGGTGATTGTTCAAGTAGTGCCTGAGAAATAAACCAACAGAATGACTTGCATTGAAAGTAGGTGGTCAATAGAGGCCATGGATAATAAACTGGAATTTTGTTTTCCAAATTAGCTTTTTTAGCAGCATATCCAGATTTAGGGGCCAGCGTAACACGTAGTTTTCAACTATGCAGTTCAAATGAAATGAAAGTGAAATAAACAGGACCTCACCTAGTAAAACCTTATTGTTCGAATCATTGAGATGGCAGTGGAGAAGGAGGTGCCGAAGATGACAGCAGAGGCGACGGAAATAAGACGAAGGCAATTTTGGCGTTGGCGGGGTTGGGGCGGTCGCTGGACAGTTTACCAAGGACTTGGCTGTGGCGATTGAATCTGGTAGAATACCGGGATCAATTCCGTTGAAGTACTTGGACTTGGAGAAATCGGCGATCTTCTATTGGTTGCTGCAGTTTCAAGGTTTCATGGGCGGCTGTTGGCTATCTTTTCTTAGCCAATGTCAACATTGAGTGATGCTGCATGAAATGGTGCAGCAGCAGCACCCAAACTTACACCCCCTAAGCACCACCCAGCCACACACGGTCTCCCCCCACCTGGCCACCCCACCACCACAAACATGCACTCACGGACTGACAGAGCAACCCCCCCCACACACACACACACATAAACACTCGCACGCACAACCCACCTTTGTTGGCAATGTTTTTGGTACCAAGACAGGTGCTCTATTTTTGGTTCTTTTCTGCTTTGTGTCTTTCTGCAATCACTAATTACGATCAACAACGTACATTGCAGTAATCACGTTCAACATGGAATAGACAAACACAGAAAAACACATGAGAACTAAATGGTGAAAAATGTGAAGTAGGAGAAAAGGTTGCACAGACCTGGAGTGATGCTCGTTCTATTTCTTGCTTTCTTATAGGTTCTATTTTTACTTTGTTAGGTACACGTATTGTGTTTACATAGTGATGTAGTGGTAGCCAGAAAGTTGATGATAGGGAGATCATAGGTGACATGGTTAGAGATTATGGGGTAAGGTGGTTATACTTCATGACCAATTAGGATATAAACTGTTTTTTTTTTCTTTTCTGTATTTGGAAAATAGGAGGCATAATTTTCGGCCAATTACATGCGAACACTTGTATTAGATTGAATTATAAAATGAGAAATTGTTAGAAAAAAGGGATTTGGGGTTTGGAAGGCTAAGAGACTATCAATCAAATCCTATTATACCTTGTAACCAATGTACCTTGTAAGAATCTACAAATTTTGTCAACATAAAACTAAAATTATGGAGATAACAGGATTTCACAATGTAGGAAATGTTACTTAAATCGAAGGAGCACTTAACTTGTAACAATTCATAAATAGGTACAAAGTGTATTTAGGAGAGAAAGCAAATAAACACAATAAAATATAGGAGACAAAATGGATCGGGATCGGAAAATATTTGTAAAATACATCAAAGAGAATAATGAGAACAAAAGCTCCACTTGTTTTCTTCATTCGGTGGTATAATCAGGGCATGCATGGTTCCATTCAGTCCATTGGCGGCAAGACAAAGAACAGGGATGCACCGGCATTTAAACAAGAGCAAGGGAAACCTGGATGGTTACAAATGAGATGGGCTTTCATGATAGACCGCTCCATCCCACACGGACACAGTCGACATACAAACCAATTCAGGACGCACACAAACAGTACACCAACATACACACCTGCCCACCCTACATCCCACAGGCCATACACACACACACACACACACACAACCACGATGCAGACAGAAAAATGACATCAACCCACCCACCCACCCAAACAGATAAACAGTCATTCAGACACCAACACACAGTTACATCCACACAGATAACCCCCACCAACTAACCTACAAAGAGACACACACACACACACACACACACACACATTCACGCATGACATAAACAGATCTCTCCACCCGCCCCCGCGAACACCTACACAAAGACATACGTACACACGGTTTTACACCCCACCCCTCCGCCCCCTAGTTCCCCAAAAATCCCACGTCCTCTGGCTATATGGCTACCGTTGTTTAGCATTCAATATATGAAGACACGGTAACACCTACTCTTTAACACCTTTCCTCACCCCAGCCCCGTACCCCACCTCCCACGCCACACCACTCCACTGGAAATCTGGTCTGCTCCAGGTCGACGGCGACCAATCCATAGACATCGGCGAGTGGCGACAAACTGTTCACACCCTTCCACACAAACCGCCCCCTTAACCACCCCCCAAAATCCCTACCCAACACCTTTTAATGCTTCCACCACCGCTCCAAGTACTACAGGCCGTCACATACTGCAACCTCCAGTCGGACGGCAACCAATCCCTCCCTACACTATGCTAAGAATAGAAAGGATATGTAACTACTCAGGATTATTGGTAGCAAATGGTTGGTGGATTAAAAAAATAGAAACGAAATTAGAATTACAGCATTATACCTGATGACAATTGCTCAATTATTAGTCATATGAAATCCTTCAAATGCTAGGGTAGGATGAATTGAGACCATTTTGAGAAGGAATCGTGGTTGAAAGCAATTTGAGAGAGGAGGCAGTTATTGAGAAGGAATGGAAAACATCAAATGTCGTTTCTGCCAAAAGAAAGGAGGTCATGGACTCATGGGGCTAAAACTTAGGGTAGAGCGGTTTATTCTTATTGTTCTAGCCACTAAAGTTTTTACACCTAATTATAGTTAGCAAGGAAAATTTAAAAATTCTAGAAAAATGGATTTGTAGTTTGGTAGACAAAGAACGTACCAATCGAATCCAAATATATATATATATATATATATATATATATATATATATATATATATATATATATATATATATATATATATATATATATATATATATATATGGGAACTGATCCGTTGAGAGCGCTAGCAAAATAGAAGATTTTGCTAGCGCGATCTGGTCGTCCATCCCTTTGGGATGGACGGCCCAGATCTTTTTTTTTCGGAAGCTGTCAGTCGTTCGCTACACTGTATGGCGGACGACTTTTTTTGCCTAACATTGACAGTCAAAAAGTCATCCGCTACACTGTGTAGCGGATGACTTTTTGACTGACAGTGGTCAAGTCATCCACAACCCCCTAACAGTTGTCACACCAGTCCTGGAGCGACAGGACTATTGCTTTGTCCTTATCCCACCATCCGCGATACTGTGTAGCGAACAACTTGACGGTTTTTGCTGTCCGCTATACTATGTAGCGGACTTGACCCGTATACAAACCTATTCCGAAATTGTTATTCATTTTTTCTTCGAAACTCATTCATTCTTTCTTCTCACAATTTTTCTAGCGGCGTTGGCAAGTAGATCTGCGCAATTTCTTCCAAAGAAATCCTTTAATCGTCTCATCAATCACGTAAGTTCACAAACCAATCCTTTATTCGTTCATAATCTAGAGTTGTTATCAGTATTGCGGCTTATGCATGGTTTTGAATATGTATGTGCTGGATTGTGCTAACATTTGTCAATATATGTGTATTGCTTATTATTTGTTCATGTGATTTCACTTGCAAAATCCGATTCCGTGTCTGTTTGTATGTATGTACATACATATATACAGCATGTCAACTTGTGTGAGCACATGCTAGCGTTGTATGTTTGAGAATGTTTACGCTTCCAACCTTGCCGTTTTTTCATAATTTCAGTTGCAAAAAATGGATTTTAACCCTGGACCAGAAGATCCCTCCGTATTATACGACCAAGCAAACCATGTCAGTACGCTCTTATGGGATGGTGGGGTAAGATACTTATTTTATCAACTTTCTTATTCTTACGAACATTGTATACCGTTTGTTTTTGTTAAATTGTATTTATTAATTCGTAGGAAAGAGCACTTCTCAACACAGTAGAAGTATCCTATAATTTCAAAGCCTAGAAATTGAACAAATACCAGAAACAGTTACTGCGTGGGATTGGGTTTGGGATTTTCACGCATGGGCAAATCTTTCAACACCTTGACCGGCACTTAATAGGTGCCCTTGTTGAAAGGTGGAGAAGTGAAACGAATACGTTTCACTTCCCTCTCGGAGAGATGACAATTACCCTAGAAGATGTAGGGTTCATCTTAGGGTTACCGGTGACGGGACGGCCGGTAATTGCTCCTCCGTCGGAAGCAACGAATACGAGAACCGCTAGGGACTTCTTTACTTCGATACCCCAGGATCAATTTAGCACTGGTGGTATCAAGTTGAAGTGGTTGGTAGAAACCTACAAGGTTCTGCCAGAAAACTACACGGACGAGATGCTTGTGCTGTACACACAAGCTTTCCTCTTGTGGGTGATGGGGCAATTCTGTTCCCAACAACGTCGAAGAATACGGTCAGCGTCAAATATTTACCGTTGTTGGGTAACCTACTGGAGGTTGGGGATTATGCCTGGGGTGCAGCAACTCTTGCGTACCTGTACCGAGCATTGCACAAGGCAACGAGGGCCGACTCCAAAGCTATATGTGCATGTCTCTCGCTATTGCAGGTATATCATACAAATCTTATTACGTGCTCAATTTTTTTTTGTTGAATCGACAATAAATTTTGACGATACTTTATTTAATTTGTCTTTGCTCTCAGGTGTGGTCTTATGAACACCTTGCTACCGGCGCACCCATGCGTAGGGACGGAACGGATAATGTGTGGCCTCGGTTGTGCTCCTGGGAGTACAGCCGGAAGGACAGCCACTACACGAGGAGAGACGATCCCCATCACAACATTACGTACTATTGGGGGGAGCTCAACTCGCTATCTCCGGGCCAGATGCGATGGGCACCGTACAAATGTTTGGCGCGACGGGTGGGGGAACGTTCGTCTTCACGCTCTCCGGGTTGTAACGAACACCCCTGATCCACTTCAAGGTGGCAGAGTGGCAGCTGCCAGATCATGCTATGCGCCATTTTGACTGCCTGCAGGGGTTGCCAGCCGATGCGCCGGATATGAGGTGTAACAAGAACCCACCGGGTGTCGGACGGTTTGGCAAGGCGAATGCGCACGACTTGTGCACACGAGAAATTGAGGTTTGGAATTCCTGGCAGGACACGCTGGCGGCCATTGTGTCGGAGCCTGACCCCGTGATCAGCATCGAACAGTACAATGAGTGGTACTACCGCATCACCCAGAGGAGAGTAGCCTCAGTAAGGTTTGAACGCGGGGAAAAGTACCACCCTAGGGGTCAGATCGATGAGCAGATGGCATACAGTCTGGTGAGTTGCCCAACCAGTGCTTTTAATTGAACTTGATGATTCTAAGTGTTGAAATGAAGTTACTTATTTATTATCTCTTTGGATGTAGGTTAATGCCTCGTTCGCCTTCTTCCAGAAGTTGAGCGAGCGGAAGGATCTGGTGGATGCAATGGGCGAGGAGCTTCGCCAACAGGCTGAAGCGTTGGCGTTTGGCTGTGGGAATTTTTTGTGCCAAGCATCGGGACAGCCTTCGGGCGTCAACCCGGGAATGGGTTATCCGGGGTGGCAGCCCCCTTATGTGAGCGAAGGATAACGGTGATCCCTCGGGACAGACTTCGAGGGTGAGCCAGGGATACGGTGGTCCCTCTGTACAGGGAATGGGTGGTGATTGGGGACTGCCAAGCACCATGGGCCAGGCTCAAGCGCCGTGGGAAGAGTACAGTGCACCCTCCTTCTCTTTGCTTTTGGACTCGGAACCCCAACCCCTCTCTCAGAGTCAAGTCACGCAAGACTGGGGTTTCAAAAACATCAGTCTGTCCGAGACACTGCCCATTGTCAAGTGGGCGGGACCATCTGTTGCAGAAGGAGGGCAATATCCCCCGGCCGACCCCCCCGAAGGAGTGCAATATCCCCCGGTCGACCCCCCCGAAGGAATGCAATATCCCCCGGCGACCCCTGAGGTCGTCCCCCCCGGGACCATCTGTTGCTGTGGGTTTCTGCCCCTATGACACTCGTAGAAGCGAGAGCATATCTTTTTTGTTACGTTGCTTCTTCTTGTAGTCTTTATTCTAATGCCAAAACCAACCCTCAATGAATACACTCAAAAATATTCTTCAGCTTCTTCCAATGTTTAAAACGTTCGTCCTAGATACGGATCACTAGCATCTACGAGGACATTGGAGCTCGACACGAAATCAGACATTGTGAAACAAGACCTGTGTAAAAATAGACTACGCTTAACAATCAAATGACATTTCAAACTGAAAATATTACTTAAAAATTACCTTGGTGAATAGACCAATTTAGGATGACAAACATACCATATACATAATCTCAAAAGTGTCTCCAAATTAATAATTATTAATTTATTGAACATAACAAATTAAAATTACTAAGATAAATAGACAAATTCATCATGCCAAAATACAACAAACATATCTCAAAAAATTTGAATTTAAATAGGATAAATTTTTCGAAGTTAGCAAACCTAAAAAACTCAAATTAAACTATAATGATTTATTTAAAGTTAACAAATTATACCTTTTTTATGAACATCATGTCTAGAACATCATAAAAAATCTAGAGTAGAACATCACAAATTGATGAATAGAGTGACAAATTTCTAAAACATAAAAAAAATCTAAATTTTTTTGTCCAAACAAATAAATTATACTTTACCAGTCAAACCATAAAGAAAACTTCACCATTCACAAACTAACCTTGCTTGAGTGAAGCTTGAAGCAAGTGTTACTCGAAGCTTGAAAGGAGCTGAAAATGGAAGCGAGTCTGAAGAAGAAGAAAATTGTGCTGAAAGAGCTGAGTAGCTTTAGGCAATACTGTCTGTGATACTGTGCAGCAGACGTGTGCATAAACAATGGTACAGACAAGTCTGAAATTATGTCAGTCGTGTCAGTTAAAAAGTTGTCGGAACTTGTCCGCTACACAATGTAACGGATGACTTTTTGACTGTCAATGTCAGAACAAAAAAGTCGTATGCCATACAGTGTAGCAGATGAGGGAGGAGGGACAATATGGTAAAAAGGTCCGTCTGCTACATAGTGTAGCGGACGACTGACAGCCTCCGAAAAAGATCTGAGTCGTCCATCCCTTCGGGATGGAAGGCCAGATCGTGCTAGCAAAATCTCCTATTTTGCTAGCGCTCTCAACGGATCAGCTCCCTATATATATATATATATATATATATATATATATATATATATATATATATATGTGTGTGTGTGTGTGTGTGTGTGTGTGTGTGTGTGTGTGTGTGTGTGTGTGTGTGTGTGTGTGTGTGTGTGTATTTCTTACTGTACGTCTTATCAAAGCAAAAAATTGTCCTACAATTTTATTATTGATTTTATATGTTATATAGATAAATTTTTTCAATGATTATGTTATGTGTAAATACATATACATTTAATCGATTATAATAAATTTAAATTAACTATAACAAAATTTTTTGTTTTAAATCTCATATGTTGTTTTTATTTTTTAAATTCATGGTTGTTTATCTTCATATTAGAAAGTTAGTTTAAGAACATGATAATCCAATTTAATACCTAAAAAGTTAGTTAATTTAGAGTTTTAGAAGCAAAATTAAATAAACTTAAACAGTAAGATCACATCCAAGAAAATATTTTCATACCTTTATATACATTGAAATGTTTGGTGTATATCTTTAAATCCTTATCAACTACTCTCTTCATCCCTAAAAGAGTGATCCATTTGACTTTACACATATATTAATGATTTAGGTTATACATTGTGTGTCTTTCCTGTTTTACTCTTTAGAGAGAGGGGGAAGAGAGTGGGTCATGAGAGAGAAAATTGGTTGGTAGATTGTTAAATGTGGAGAGAAAAATAGAATAAAAAGGTGTAAAGTGGTGGGCCAGGAGAGAAAAATAAGTTGGTAGAGAATTAACTGTGGTGAGAGAAATAGAATAAAAAAGTGTAAAAAAGGTAAATATGTAAAAATACCTAAAGAATATTTCCTAATTTGGAAGTGATCAATTTTTGTGGGACAGCCCAAAAAGGAAATATGATCAGGTTTTTAGGGAAGGAGGGAATATCATATTTACAAATAAGATTTAAAATTATTGAGATTTAATTAATAATAATTATACAGTCATTTGTTGGTCGTATAATGTCAATTTTTTCTATTGTAGCAAAAGGATTTTAAAGATGAATCAATTGCTACATCATTGAAATTAAATAAAATAAAGATAAATCAATTGTTACATCATTTTTATTGTGTCAATGTCAATTGTAACATCATATGTTTCTTTTCTAAATCTAATATTTTAGTTTCATCTTTTAGATGTATGGATTTCTATATTTATATCAGAAAGTGATATTAGGGATATAGTAGTTAAAATTAAGTCCTAATAAGTTAGTTCATTAATTAGTTAGATGTTCATAATATTTAGAATTAGTAGATGAAATAACGCAATGCAAGCAAAAGTTTTTTCTCCACTGTACAAGGCTTACTACTATGACGAAATAACGCAATGCAAGCAAAAGTTTTTTCTCCACTATACAAGGCTTACCAATATGAAGATTAAAATACCAATAAATAAGGACCCCATCTAAGATAATATTATTTTCTTCTTAAAGATATATTAATTTTTATATTCATATTAAAGAGTGATTTTGAGGATACAATACTCAAAATTAAGTATTAATAACTTAATCTATTAATTAGTGAAAGTTTCAAAACGTTTAGAATTACTTTTTCAATCATGTAAAACTTACTAATATAAAAATAAACTTATAAAGAGATAAGGACCTCATCCAAGATAGTATTTCAGACCCTTAATGACATTAACAAAATTAGTTAGAGTTTCAGAATGTTTAGAATTAAGTTTTTAACTATTAAAGCATTTTTAAGATGATAATATTATTTTTGTTTTTAAGATATATGACTTTTTATATTCATATTATAGAGTGATTTTGAGGATTCAATAGTCAAAATTAAGTCATAATAAGTTAGTTCATCAATCAGTTAGAGTTTTAGAATGTTTAGAATTGTTTTTCTAGTTATATAAGGCTTATTAATATAAAAATTAACTTATAAGAAATAAGGACTCAATCCAAAATAACATTTTAAACCTTTAGTGACTCCTATAATTATTATAGTTCTATTTCACATTAAAAACATAATGTGATGCCATGTCAAGCAAAGAAGTCATATCTCTGCGATGACGTGTCGCGTTTTTAGAATGTTTGGAATTGAATTTTCAACTATTAAAGCACTTTTAAGATAATATTATTATTTTCGTGTTTTAGATATATGAATTTTTATATTCATATTATAGAGTGATTTTGAAGATTCAATAATCAAAATTAAGTCCTAATAAATTATTTCATCAATTAGTTAGAGTTTCAGAATGTTTAGAATTATTTTTCTAGTTATATAAGGCTTACTAATATAGAAATTACTTATCAAGAAATAAGGACTCAATCCAAAATAACATTTTAAACCTTTAGTGACTTTTATAATAGTTATAGTCCTATTTCACATTGAAAACAAAATGTGATGACGTGTCAATGTGTCGCGTAAAGAAGGTCACGCTTCGCTTATTATATATTACTAGTCCGGTAACCCGGGCAAGGCCCGGGTCGGTTATATTTAATGTGTTATGTATACGTACACTTGAATGTCAGTATTTTTGGTAGAATTAAAGTTAGGTATTTAGGCGTTAGGTCGATGATTTTGAACTAAGCTTTATCTATATCGGCATAAAGCGAATTATCCAATTCAAAATATGTCACATTAATGCATTTCATGTAAGTATCATCATAATCAAAAGAAGCTAAAAAAATCATAAAACTAAAAAATTTTCAAATTAGTTTATACCGAACTGATTCTATATTTATTATCTTTTTGGAATATTGTACGACTGCACATGATAGTTATAGATAATAGTAGTGAAATCAAGATCAAATATGTTAATATATTGAATAGGTAGAGTTTTAAAAAGTGTATAATTAGTTTTTTACTCTTATAAAGTTTAGTAAAATTATGACAACAATACCTGTAAAATTTTTAATTATAAATTATACTAAAGAATCATGATACATGTCTGGCTTTAATAAGAAGAGTTGAAAAAGGAATGTAATACCAAAATAAACATGATAACATGTCGCATAAGTAAAAAGGGATGATGTGTCTCAAAGCTAAAAGGGTGAAAGGGAAAAAGAACAGTAAAAAAAAGCTTATGTGTTACTTCCACAACGCACAACGCTTCGTGTGTACCATACACGGCCCGTGACGCAATTTTGATTTTACCGTCAACTAAATACTTTGTAATAATTTTTATTTCAAGAAAGCATACAAAGAGAACATGTTCAAATTTTCAAATAATTAAGTCTCCCACTAAAGACCATAATTAAGAATCGTATTGATTGTAATTCATTAAATATAGAGAACATTTTAGCTCAAATTTTAGTGACATCAATCTATTGTCAAAGACCACTCTTAAGGAGAAAAAGGTACCATAAATTTGACCCATATGCATTTATACCTAAATCAAATGAAGCATGTTTGCATTTCCATATCATAATGACCTGTCTACTACATTGCCTCGTTTAATGACAAAAGTGTGAATTTTGTGAAAGATGATGTAGATTTAGTCCTATTCAATTTCTTTTTCTTTTTCAACTCGAGTTGAGAACAAATGTACATCTTAGTGCTATCAATTACTATACCATGGCAACCATTACTATGATCAACCATTGTACCTAGCATTGTGTCTCTACTGTCGCCACCACTAACATTATATTACTCTTACACCATAACAAAAACTCTGCCACTCCTCAACGCACCACCTCTAGCACCACCAGTTCTCTCAATGTAAACATATAAAATTAAAACACTTTCAATACGACCATCACCTGCAAAATTCCCACCATTACTGATATAATGATTACTATTCGCACTTTCACAATTGCTGCCATTCTACTGCCACCATCATCCAACTTTTACTCCACAGCTAATTCACCATCTTGCTAGCATCGTTACGATAACTATAACCGTGGACCACCTAAGTGACCATCAACACAATTGTACCATCTGTGCTATTTATATTTGAAATGGACATAATAGTTGTCTAAACCTCATTTACCATTTCCTTTCTCGGCTCAGAACTAATTCTCCAATTATCACCGATTCCTTCTTGTAATTTATATTCAAAATGAATTGGTTCAAAACTGAGTATAATAGTTAGACTTAAAAATTGCTATATAAGGTTACAAACTAACAGTAAAGCTTATAAAATATAAGATTCCCTCAAAAGTTATCAGTAGAAATCTCAAAAGAGCAAATGTTATTTAGCTTTAAATTTTTCTTGAAATTCTTAGTTGTTGTTTATTGTTAAAAAAAATTAAAATAACTAAAGCTTATGCAGTACAAATATATACAACGAAAGTTAATGACACATTCACTTACCGGCAGTGATTCAAAATGAACTGAGTAGATTTATGTAATTCTCCTTTAGAGTTTCAAGGATCAAATGTTGCAAGTGTATGATATTACACTAAAGGCCTCGATCGACCATTTCACTGGCTTCTCCTGTTAAATGGAAAAAATAAAATATAGATTAAGCTATTAACAACATGAATTCAGAACTTGTTAGGAAATATTTGAGTGTATGTTGTCTGAAAGATGCTAGTCAAGCGTGAGAAAGATGAAAATGGCAATGCACATTCTGTTATGGGATATGTTGCTGTTGGTCATGAAGAAAACAATAATCAAGTTTCTTAAATTATCCATTAATTGTTTGCTACAATCAAGAGATATTATCATGAATTGAAAGGTATTGTAAGCTTATCACATAAAGTCATCAAAGTAACTTTGATAAGTGTGCTGTCACATGAACAATAACTCTGGATAAAAAAATACTTATGAGACTTTGTAGTACCCCTCTATTGCTATTCATAACGAACCGTTTTGTAGAATACTTTTTAGATTTAGCTGAAAAACTCTTAAAGTGTGTTTAGGCACGACAAAGAATGTCTTTGCAAATGGGTATCTCAATCTCTGGCTTGTTCTCAACCCTAATGATCATTTTACCTTCATTGGTACATGATGATCTTTAGTTTCTCTTCAACCCCATAAAGACTTAAGATGCTGCAAAGAGACGTAATTGTGGGAAAAGCACAAAACCTTACCCACTAAATAATGAAATTTAATAGATAAACAAAATTCCTACAACGATAGTTTCAGATTTAGTAAAAAAAAAACATTTTTCTAAGTTTAAGCTGAAAAGCGGTTGGTTAAATTAAAAACAACTTTACCAAAAGTATCCTACCCGTTTTATGCTACCAAAAACAAATATTGTTACTGTTGCAGCTAAAAACTGGATCGGGAGCCACACCAAAAATCAGGCTTGTAAAAGAGAACGCGGAGTGACAGCCGGGTGGGGTTCCGGCGGGGAACGCTCCAATGCTTAAGTCAGAGATGACTAACAATGTAGAACTCTAAAAAGCAATAAAGACACAATGTATATGTGTGTGAGCTTATCTTTACCTGAGGGACTTGACCCCTTTATATAGTGGTAGAAGGAGGAGTCCTAGTAGGACTGGGCTTTGACCAACTCTAATCAGAATCTAATTAGGATCCTAGAGGATCTCACGTCAATCTGAACTGATAGAATCAGGGCCTCTTTAGGATTCTGCCCGGTGACTGATACGTTAAATGCCATATCAGTAATTAGCCAGTATGGGTTATGTGTCATAACCGTCACGTGTCGTCCGTAGATTGGAGGGATATTTTTAGCTATATCATATGCCCCCTGATTTTGCCAGCGTTAATGAAGCGGGTGGAAGCACACTTTTTTCACTGGTGGTAGCGAAATATGCCAAAAATAGAATTGAATCTGTTTGTCTGACATTTCAAATATCCAAAGAGTGCTCTGCTCGGACAAGATTCTGTTCGGATATAGTTCTGCTCGGTCAAAGTTATGCTCGGACGAGGTTCTGTTCGAACAGAATTCTGCTCGGACGGGATTATGTTCGGACAGAATTCTGCTAGGCCGTTGTCACTCTGCTCGGGCAGAGTGTTAGGACGAAATTCTGTTCCGCCAGAATTCTGCTCGGCCGTTGTCCAAAATTTTGCTCGGTCGTGGTCACTCTGCTCGGGCAGAGTGTTCGGACGGGATTCTGTTCGGCCAGAACCGTGCTCGGCCGTTTGGCACTCTGCTCGGGCAGAGTGTTTGGACACGATTATGCTTGGGTAGAACCGTGCTCGGCCGTTTAGCACTCTGCTCGGGCAGAGTGTTCGGACACGATCCTGCTCGGGCAGAACCGTGCTCGGCCGTTTGGCACTCTGCTCGGGCAGAGTGTTCGGACACGATCCTGTTCGGGCAGAACCGTGCTCGGCCGCCTGGCACTCTGCTCGGGCATAGTGTTCGGGAAGGATTCTGCTCCGGCAGAGTGTTTGGTAAGGATTTTGCTCGGGCAGAATGCTCGGTTCATGTCCACGTGTCCCTCTTGCAATTAATGCCTTTGATTTTGAATTTTCAAACTTCCATTCTCTTAGCTTGAGAGTCAGATGAACCGTTCTGCTTCAGTCCATTTTGTGAAGTAGTCGATTGCGACAACCACAAACCGTCGTTGCCCAGACGCCATTGGAAAAGGTCCAAGGAGATCCATTCCCCACATTGAAAAAGGGATTGGAGAAACAACTGAAGTCAAAGGAGCGACCGGTGTATGCGATATCGACGCAAATTTTTGACATTTGTCGCACCTCCGTGTGAATTCTATGGCGTCTTTCTGCATTGTCGGCTAATAATATACCTGCCTTAAAATCTTAAAGTAACTCACATAGGTTTGTTATGACATGAATTAAAACTCTGCATAAAGTAAATTTGCGAGGCTATTTAACTACCCTCCATTCTACTTGATAATAAATAGTAGTGCAAAAATTTTAGATTTAGCGATAGATAACTCTTATAGTGTCGGCAAATTAGGCAAAAATTGTATGGGTAGCTCACGCTCTGGCTTATCCTCGAGTCTCATGAGCATCTAATACCTATGCATTGCAACTTCTTGTCAAACCCCACATAAACTTAAAGAGTTTTGTGAGCTAGCAAACCAGCTATTAGAACACAAAAAGAAGGTTCATCACTAAAATGCACGTGCTAAAATTTGAAATTGGATACATGTTTTTAACTATGAGTTTTAGGCAAAAAAAAGAAATGGTGACAGTAACACCACTCTTGCATATTTTATGATGTAGGAAGTATCTTACAGCAAAGACTTTTAACACTTGGAGTTGATTTCTGAAGCCGATGACTGTCGTCCTTTTCATCCAAAGATCTTCTCATCTAATTTCCTCCTTGATTACTGAAGCTGCCTATGTGCAAAGAGATTCTGTCAAAAAGATAATCAACAAATGACGGGGATACAGTGAGGGAGATCGACTGACCTCTAGCACAGTCATTTATGGCTACGTTAAACATTAGTCACTATGTAAACTACAAACCAAGATCATAAGGAAGCTAGTCAAGAAGAAAGTAGATAGATTAATTGTGATGAGAAATTTTCATTGTCATGCCATGAAAGGATAAAAAAATTGCTTTATTCTTCTAATAAGCTCCATCAGAAGAATAAAAAGGATAATAAACAATAATTAAAAAGGATAATTAAAAGTCAACTCAATGAAATTAATAAAGAGAATAATAAACAACAACTATAATGAATTAGAAAGCTAGTCAAGAAGAAAGTAGACGGATTAATTGTGATGAGAAATTTTCATTGCCATGCTAAAAGAATAAAAAAATTGCTTTATTCTTCTAATAAGCTCCATCAGAAAAATAAAAAGGATAATAAACAATAATTAAAAAGGATAATTAAAAGGTAACTAAATGAAATTAATAAAGAGAATAATAATTAAACAGCAAGCATAATGAATTAGAAAAGTTGCATTTCGATCACCATCTCTCATTTTTTTCCCTACATATAATGCTGATGGCCTCCTTCCCGTGGAACACATGAAATAAGTATTAAATGTTTAGAGAGCAAGCAAGATTTTACCATGGAGACTTTATATGTAGCAAATTATGCACAGCACCTACCCATACAGCACCTAATCCTCCGAAAAGGCCAATGGCCATGGCTGTTAAACCATAGATAGATCCCATGAAAAAACTAATGAAGCCGGAGAGACAGTGGGCAATGCAAAGAGTTTGATGGTAGAGATCTATTAAATATATACTGCTATCCAAGTTAGAGGTGTCAAATGGGCCGGGCTTGGGCCGGCCCGGCCCAAGCCCATCGGGCCTCGAGCAAAACGGGCCGGGCCCGGGCCAAGGGGACTGCCAATCGGGCCGGGCCGGGCCGGGCCTGGCTCTGGGGATATCTGGGCCCGGTCCAAGCCCAGGCCCTAGGCCCAACATTTAGGGCCGGGCTTGGGCCAGGCCCGGGCCTATTTTTTTTAAATTTTTTTTTGGGCATTTTCTTGTTATTCAATATTTAGTGGCTACTTTCAAAAGAGCCAGCGAATTAAATCGCAAACTTCATATGTTAAGTATGATATCCACACACAGATACCGGGAGAGAGACAGAGAGAAATGGACCTCAGGGCCACCAACTTCATGAACCCTAATGGCCTTGACCATTTTTGTTGCTGTTGATACAGAGAGTGCTCTCACTAATGACTTGGTATTACAGTAGTTGTTGCAGCAAACTTGTTGAAAAATGGGTGATTTTTTGTGATGAAGGCCAGTCACAAATGGGTTCAAGAGCAAAGTGTGGAAGTGATGAAGAAGTCTCAATCTTGACCCACCCACAAGTCAAGTTAGCTTAATCCCCATGTTGCGATTAGAAATGGTCAAACGCGTCACTTTATTTCTTTACCTCTTTTTTTTTCATTTTTTATTCGTACATGGGCTTGTCGTTGGAAGAAGAAAAGAAAAAACAGTTCTCTGGCCACTTTGACCCGGGCCAGAACTGGGCCAAACCCGGGCCGGGCCTGACCCGGGCCAAGCCCGGGCTTTTTCGGGCCGGGCCGGGCCCGGGCTTTTTTCAGAAAAATTCAGGCCTGGCCTAGGCCCTGGCCCTAAGCCCAAAATGGCCGGGCCAGCACTGTTCATGTATGGGCCGGGCCAAGCCCGGGCCAAAAGGGGCCGGGCCGGGCTGGGCCGCGGGCCGCCCGGCCCATTTGACAACTCTAATCCAAGTAGATTAAAAATAATGGACTCCCTCGCATGGATAGACATTTTAATTTGTGGAAGAGCCCAACTAACTTTGGGAACTCTCATAATGAAAGTTGATGCTGACATGTCGCATAAGTAAAAAAAGGAAATGACATGTCGCAAAATTAAAAGGGGTAAAAGGGAAAAGGAACACTAAAAAATGTTTATGTGTCGCCTCCACAACGCATAACGCTTCGTCTATTATATATTTATTTATTTATATGACCCCCACACATGGATAGACATTTTAATTTGTAGAAGAGCCCAACTAACTTAGGGGACTCTCACGATGAAAATTGATGCTGACGTGTCGCATAAGTAAAAAAGGGAGATGACATGTCGCAAAATTAAAAGGGATAAAAGGGGAAAGGAATACTAAAAAATGCTTATGTGTCGCCTCCACAACGCACAACGCTTCGTCTATTATGTATTTATATGATATATAGATGTCACTAAATGGCGTTAAGTTTCGAATATAGAGTAAGAGTTTAGTCAAAAGCCTACTTAAAAGTTAGATGTTTTTATATTTGGATGCATTTCTTACGATCTACATTTCTTATCATAATGTCTATTTTTGAAAATATTTTAGAAGAAGTCCTCGAGAGGCAAAAAGAATCCACACTAACTTCGATTGAGAGTTTGGTTTTAAGCACAAACATGTGGGTGCCGACGAGAAGAAGAGGCCTAAAAAATCCTGTTTGAGGTATAGGCAGTGTTATTAGGTCCAAGACAAGAACAGAGCGCCATGAATGGTTTTGATCCCCTCCAAAGGAGACTTGGCTATTCCATTCTACAACCCCAATAGTTCACCCAAGTGCACGAGGAAAGAACGCTGCGTCAGATTGATGAGCAATCATACCTCTGCAACCCCAAAATTCGAAGCAATGTGATTCCCTTGCCCAGTAAGGCGTACAGACTTCGCTCATGTTGGCGTACTGCAAAGTCTGGCTTAATAATTTTGACTTGCCATTGATGCTCTGCCACATGTTTTACTCTGCTTTGAGAAGATTAAACAGTTCTTTTTAAGAAAAATGAGTTAAGAAGATTGAACCAAGCAAGAAGGTACACTTAACTCTCCCTTTTATGCGAGCGCTATTTCTCCGTTGTAGCTTAAGCAGAAGTGGCCGGCTTCTGATGGACGAAAAGTATTTCTAACATCATGATAGGCTGTGGATTTAAAACTTTTTAGTGCTTCATTTATGAGTCAACAGAAGAATGTGGAACTACAAAGGAGCATGATCTTATCTACCCGAACTTTTGAGATGGGATGAAAAGAATTATAAAGAAATGTCAGTTTTACAAGTTATTGAGACAACTAAGAAGCGGAAAGGGAATCACTTGCCTTCCTCTTTTACAATCCCTCCCCCTCCCAAATTTACTGTTCTTACTTTGAACCTCTCAAGCTTATTGGAAAACTGCTTAACCAAATCCCTCTGCACGGTGTTTTGGAAATTCACCTCTTCCGAATTCACTTGCCCTTGTAGGCACTCCGGATGTTTTTCTAATAACTCCGAGATGGCTTTAACTTTAGAACGTTTTAGCCTTTCGACAATGAACGTTTCTAATGGCGTCTCCTTCTCGAGCTCAGCGAAAAGTTTCCTCAACAGGAATCCGCGGTTTTTCGTTTCAACTTGTTCCAAGCACTCTACGAGGATCCGAACAAGCTCGTCCAACACTTGTTCTTCGGCTTCTGGTTCTTCTTCCTCTTTGGTAGTTGTAAGTTGCGGAAGGTGGATTACTACTTCCGAGCGCTGAAATTGTTCTGAGAACGCCTCCTCTGAGACAATGGGTTTTGGTGTGCAGCAGTTGGTTGGTCTCGTGGGCTGAGGAAACTGGTTTTGCATATTGAAGTTGTACAACATGCTGTGACTGTTTGTGGGTATGCGGAGTAGTTCAGATATATTTAGTGTAGGTTGATGGGAGAAATGGATCAGAGAAGGCAGGCAAAGCTTTGTGAGGGATTGAAGGCATTAGCCATGGCGTTTATATATGTAGTTTGGATATAGATGTGCACATTCAAGAGGTTGACGAGTACACAACTTGCTAGAAGACCAGTAAATGCAAGTCATTGACTAATCAGTTTTGAAGTTTTCAAAATCAAACTTCGGGCGGAGTCAACCTTTCCGAACGAAGTGTGTGTCACTAACGCAAATCTTTTATTTAAATACCTTGTACCAAGTCATTTAGTTCGTCCAAAACCAGCATAGCTGTCAAGAATTATCGTATTCTTGTTTTCCATTTTTGGGGGTCAAGTAAGCAGGGTGGACCTCTTAAGCAACGCGCTCAGGAGTTTTCCCGGAAGGAAACTTCCCCCGGTCACATCATAGAGGGAGAGTAAATTCTTTCTTTCTTTTTTTACCTTTAATAACTGCAACTGACTCGTCGGCCACCTGACTCTTTGAAGAGTTAACGCTTCCCTTGTGTAAATTTGAAGGAAAAAAAAAACATTACTGAAATATCTAATAGTTTCATCTAAAAAAATTTTAGCAACGAAAATAAAGTGTAAATTAAAAAAAAGTAAACTAAGGTTATCAATTCCATAGTTTAGGTTTAAACAGGAAAATGATGTTACATGTGATAAAAGTTCTCTCCATCAATACAAGTGTAGGGTAGCTACTTTCCATGAGGAACAAAAGGTATAAAAAGGACTAAAGCCAGAAGTTCGAGGATAATTTTTAAAAAGATAGAGATTATGATGCCAAAAGCTAGTTGATAACGAGGATTAACTTTTTGGGTAGCTATGGATTTGGATATCTATATCAAGCCAAGAGTGTAGGGAAAAAAGGAAAAAAATTAGCTGCTACCCCGGTTGGAAGAATCTTTTTTTATCCTCTATATAGCGACAATCTGTCGTCTCTAAATATTTTTAGTAACTTTTATTTAATAACGCTAAAAAAATGCTGCTAATAATTATCACTGAAAGTGTTGGAAGAAAAGTCACTAGAAATATTTAGCGATTATTAATTGTCACTATATATGGGATTAGAGAAAAATTCTTACAATTCGGGTAGAAGCCAAAGTTTGTTCGGGAAAAAATGCCAAAGAACACAAACCTCTAACGAATTGCTAATTTTTTGTACACCCTGTTTCTCCATTTTCTTTGTGAGATTAGAATGAGAACACAGTATATATATTAATATTGAAATCAACAACACAGACAACATTTAACGTGAAAATCCTCCAAAGGAATGGTTATAAACAGTACAAACTTCTAAATACGTCCACCATATCTACATAATGGCATTACAATTTGGTTTATACTATTTCTTCTCTAGGAAGAACTAGAAGTCTACCACCATCAAAATTTGGATCACCATTAAATTATTGAAACAAACATCACCTACTGTGGTGAATTTTAACTATTGATGAAACGATCTCTTCGAAAGAGTACTTGCAGAAGATGTAATTAATGAGATTACATCAATTTAGTTTATGCTATTCTACGGACCTCAAAAGATTATATTGAACGTTGGACATTACATCAACTTTGTCCAGAACATGCTCATGAAATTTCTTGCTAACCAGCCCACGTTTCATGGTACACCGTTGCAAATCACAGTTGTAGTATCATAGTCTCCTTTCTCAGCCTTTTTTCTTTCTCCACTCATTGATTCCAATCCTTGTAGCTCTTACTCTAATTTGGTGAATATGCAGCCTATCAATACTTCCTAACTTGGGATTTAAATAACCATGTAGACTCTCCTTATAACTTTTTAAGCCATACTAGCATAAACAAAAGATAGAGAACCACAACAAACTCCTTTCCTACTCATGTGGAGGTAAATCATCATACCCGGTGCCCTAGCGGAATAACTTGAGGCTCGGGAAGGCAGCTTGGAGAAGGTGGATGGTGAGAAGAGTGTACAGATAGAGATACTGAGAGAGTCAAATAAACATTTTTATTATTACAAAAGAATATTTCCTAGATAATGTTTATGAGCTATACAATTTATTGTAAGTAACATATACTTTTATATATTACATGAAAAATAAAATTTTGTATTCGAGATCCCGAAGTTTAAAAATTTTGATCTTGAAACGGATCACTGAAAACCATTTTTTTAAACAAAAAAAATTACCATTATAGATCTTCAATACTAAATTACGAATTACGTCAGTACGGTAGGATGTTATGCATGCATATATATATATATATATATATATATATATATATATATATATATATATATCATATGTTCAAACCCTAACCCTTGTGTACTTTTTCCAGTGTTTCACATTCTTTATTACAAGTGTTTACCATTCTTTCTTGTTCAGCTTGACTCTCGTCAGAAAAAGAGTGCAAGTCTTTATTCTTTTTTGGATCAAATTAGAAGCTTTGGTCAGCTTCCATTTTGCCTTAGATAACTGCCAAAGCCGCCATCGTGAAGCTTGTCGGTGGAGATCAAATTAAGGTAGATATCTAAAAACCTTAAGCAATAACTTGCCACCCGTGTTGCTTTCCAGGAAAATATTTTGCATGCCCGCAATCCTACATGCAAGAACATTTCCCATCCGAACATAACCAAATTCACTACTAATGTAGGATGTGAAGGACTCGCCATGCGAAGTGACTGAAAACCATGCACCCAAATCATACACCCTATTGCAGACTTGGCATGAAGCGTCAAATGCTCACATTCATCTCGTTTTCTTATTCTTTTTCCTTCACCTCATTTATGATCCCACTCTTTCTTCCAAGCTCTGAACTCCTCTCGGTCTGCCATATGTGAGTGGGGGATACGGTGATCCCTCGAGATAGATTTCGGGGGTGAGCCAGGGATACGGTGGTCCCTCTGTACCGGGAATGGGTGATGATTGGGGACCGCCAAGCACCATGGGCCAGACTCAAGCACAGTGGGAAGAGTACAGTGCGCCCTCCTTCTCTTTACTTCTGGACTCGGAACCCCAACCCTTCTCTCAGAGTCAAGTCACGCAGGACTGGGATTTCGGAAACATCAGTCTGTCCGAGACACTGCCCATTGTCCCGTGGGCTGGAGCCTCTGTTGCGGAAGGAGGGCAATATCCCCCGGTCGACCCCCGAGAGCAATATAACAAAGGGCATCCATTGAAGCCCCTAAAGCCGCATAAATGCCAAATAATCAGAGAGCGTTATTTTAGCGGGTTCTCCCGGGACAAAGTGTATATAAATCACCCGGAGGGCATGGATTATTGTTGCTCGTGGGGAGAAATGTCCTCCCTGGCTCCGGGGAGTTGGTTAGACAACGGTTTCATCTCTACCTACGTGGAGATTCTGAAGGAAAGGGGTCGGGAGCGGCTGAACGAGTATCCGGGCGTATTTTTGGTGGATGCCTTTTTTCATAGCCTCCTAGTGGCTGAATGGCATGAGTGGGTCGAACAAAGGGGGAAGAAAAAGTTGAACCAGTGGAGACCGTCGGCTAACCTACGAGCATATCTGAATAGGGATAGTCCAGTGAGCACAAGGGTTGCCCACGTGTTTCTAATCCCATTTCTAGGGGAAAGCCACTGGTACTTGGTTTGCTATGAACCAACAAAAAAAGTCGTATCGGTGATCGACAGTCTCCATGACGATACCATCCACATGCCTATGTTGCGGATGTACAAAGCCCAGTTGGACTCTATGGTAATCTTACGATTGTTGTTTAATGCTTATTGTAACTTGCCAATTGTAAATGTTAACTCGTGTCTTACGCCGTTTTCTGTTTCTCGCAGAATCTATTTTGTGCCATGGTCCATGCTATCCGTGGTGTACCTGTACCGGCGCGGCCAAAGCTCTATTTCTGATTGAAGAAGAGGAGGCCCAAGCAACATAATACTTCGGACTGCGGCGTCTTCCTTTGCATGTACATGGATTACATTTGTCGGTCTGAGAGCCTCAGGGCGGCCGCCTGGAGTCAAGAATGCGTAGAATGCTTTAGATATAGGATAGCTTGGCAAATTTTGAAAGGCCGGCCTAGAGAGGTTAGGTTTATTGAAAATCCGTCTAAGGACGAGAATCCGGCTCAACATGAGGACCCCAGTTGACATTGTACCATTAAAATAATTTTTTTTAATAAATCATGATTATTTAGAAAGCTATCATTGGTGTGATTTGATTGTGTTGAGATCAGTTGATTTGTGTTGAAGATGTTGATTGATTGATTTGACTAATTTGTGTCCATATCAGTGGACATTGATTTTGGTTGATTTGATTAGATTTTGATTTGAGTTGGTTTTTTTGCTCTCATTGAGAATTATTGAATGGTGGGAAACAAAATGGGAGAAAATTTTCTAAGTACTGAAGTTCACTGTTTTTGCATCTCCGTCCGCTACACAGTGTAGCGGACGTCCAAAGACCCAAACAATGACTTAGTGTTGAAGTTGAGAGTTTCTGCTTCGCCGTTCGCTACACAGTGTAGCGGACGTAGAGGGAAAAAAAATTTTAAGTGGGGGAACAAAATGGGAGAAAATTTTCCAAGTGTAGAAGTTGAGAGTTTTGGCTTTGCCGTCCGCTACACAGTGTAGCGGACGTCCATAGACCCAAAAAATGACTAAGTGTTGAAGTTGAGAGTTTCTTCTTCGTCGTCCGCTATACAGTGTAGCGGACGTAGAGGGAACAAAATTTTTTAAGTGAGAGAACAAAATGGGGGAAAATTTTTCAAGTGTAGAAGTTGAAAGTTTCTGCTTTGCCGTCCGCTACAAAGTGTAGCGGACGTCCATAGACACAAAAAATGACTAAGTGTTGAAGTTGAGAGTTTCTTCTTCGTCGTCCGCTATACAGTGTACCGGACGTAAAGGGAACAAATTTTTTTTAAAGTGGGGGAACAAAATGGGGAAAAAAATTTTAAATGTAGAAGTTGAGAGTTTCTGCTTCGCCGTCCACTACACAGTGTAGCGGACGTAGAGGGAACAAGATTTCTTTAAGTGGGGGAACAAAATAGGAAAAAATTTTCTAAGTGTAGAAGTTGAGAGTTTCTGCTTCACTGTCCGCTACACAGTGTAGCGGACGTAGAGGGAACAAATTTTTTGTAAGTGTTGGAGATCAGAGTTTCTGTATTTGGATGTCCAAATAACCAACCATGACAACCTCAATATCTCAAATGCACGATTAACAATAAAAAAATCATCAATTAACAACCTAAAATCAACGATCAATAATCACAATTCTCTAATGCAAAATTAACAACCTTAAATTAAGGACCTTAAATTAGTTCTAATAACACAAAATTTTTCAAATTACACAATTGTTCAAATAACACAAAATTAGGGCTCAGAGTTCAACATTGGGGGAAAGCTTTTTCACAAGTGCTATGGTCAAACACCGTCACTTTAAAATGCATATGCCCCTTGTGTTCAAAGATTACAAAGTCCCCTTCATTTAGGTCGTGCTGCTTGCAGAAATTGCTCCAACCCTCTTCGAAACAAATTTGCTCTTGGCCGCGCTTCTTCTTGATTTTAACAAGCCATGACCCCTTGCGGCTGGTTGAAGTTGCTTTGAACCAAAGTGTGGTAAGCAATCTGCAAAAGGCTACAGATATGGCCTATCACATTCAATATAAGACAGGTATGTTTTTAAGCAAAGAAAAAACTTTTAACACACACGAAAACACATAGAAAGAGGGATGGCCTACAAGTTCTGTATGAAACCCAGGCATCATGACCTTGAAGAAGTGTCTGCCGACTGAAACGTCCTTGTTCACCGAAGCAGAAGCCATCAGGATGGTCGCCATAGAGGGGGTCGCGGATGGGTGAGATGTTCGAGACAGAGAAGTTTGACGGGAGAAAGAAGAAAGGTCGATCTGATTGGTATTTAAAGAAGTTTGACACGTCCGCCACATTGTGTAGCGGACATAAGGCATACCAAGAGTTTTGTTGTCCGCTATATTGTGCTGCGGACATCTAGAAAACTAAAATTTTGAGTTTCTGTTGTGCCGTCCGCTACAAAGTGTAGCAGACGAGGCAAATAAAAAAAACATAAAGTTAGATTTGATGGCTGCTCTAATAGGTCCATCAGAAATAACCTTCCAGTCTTCGGTAGAAAGATAATCTCATTAAAAAAATATTACGCATTATTACAAATATCAAACAGACTTGATGGCTTATACAAAAAAATAAAGGTCCACTATAGCTACTTCTTCCTCATCTTCGGCGTCATCTTCTTCCTCGTCTTGCAAACCCCCTGGACTTATCCCCAGTGCCTTGTAATGGTTCCGCTTGTCATGGTCGGTCATTTTGTTGCACAATGCACACCTTCTCAGCTTTTTAGGTTGAGTTGTTTGTTCAATAGAGCTCTTCATCCGCGTAGATCTCTTGCGGCCTTTCGTTTGCGATATAATTGGGTCCAAAGGCCGGATATCATTGTCGTCTTCCTCCCCCGGCTCGTCATCTTCTGATCCCGTTGTAGGCTCAGTGTCAACCGCATTGCTGACTGAAGCTGCTTCCAACTGGTCGACGATGGGCTCTTGCTGCTGAGCTACCTCGAGGAGATGTTTATATCCGGCCATTGTAGCAGCACCTTTTACGGACAAACGGGTGAACATTGTCACCAGATGATTATACCGCAACGTCTCTGATTCTTCAAAGTCAGTATACGGGTGCTCCGGAAAGGCAATGGTACCGTGCAACCTGTTTGCACCTTTCGTCCACCGTGGCAGGACATATTTATCGGGGATTGTCCTGATATTCTTCTGGGTGAAAAACCGCAGAATGTGTCTACACAGGATGCCATGGAACTCAAACTTCTTGCAAACACATGTCACCGAATCCGTCAATGTGTCATGGCTCACCGTATAAATTCTGCGCAGCTTCTCAGGGACGAGGTCATTCACGAGCGAATAAACCTTGTACTCACGCGTAGACATTTCTGCCACCTTGTTTATACTGTATCGTCCCGATTTTCGCAGCTCTACTTGGTATAGCAAGAAGATCTCCTTCGTATAGACTTTGGCACCGTTCAGCTCCAGCGGGGTCTCAAGCAACCTTCTCCTTTGTTTGTACGTTGTTGCAAAGTCTGCAGCCCTTTCTTTTACGAACAACGAAGCAACCCTTTTTGTGCGGATGCCACGAAACTCTTCATAGATTCACTCCTGCCCGTCGTTTTCATGCCCGCTGAAAAATACCTCCTCGTGTAAACGCCAATCCATTGCTCTTTGCGCTCGTACAAGTGCTGGAGCCACTCGTTGTCTTGCAATGAGTAATCCCGAACAAGCTTTTCCCACCTCTCCTCGAATTCCTCAATCGTTAACGACTTGTTAACGCACTTGTCAAAATCCTGTTTAAAGTCTGGATACTTTGCGTACACGTGATGCAGACGTTCAGGGTATTTGTTGCTTATGTGCCAAGTGCACAAGTTGTGCCGGGTGTCTGGGAAGACGGTAGCAATAGCCTTCTTCATTGCCAAATCTTGATCGGTGATGATCACTTTGGGTGCTTTGAAGTTCATTGCTTCCAGCCACGTCCTAAACAACCATACAAAAGAACCCTCGCTCTCGTCCCTTAACAAGGCGAACCCGAACAGGATGGAGTGATAATGATGATTGACGCCGGTGAAAGGAGCGAACGGCATCGAGTACTTGTTGGTACGGTATGTGGTGTCGAAAGTCACGACATCCCCAAAATGCTTATAAGCTAGCCTCGAACGACCGTCGACCCAAAAAATTGTACTAACTCGATGCTCGTCGTCAAGTTTATAATCGAAGGTAAACTGCGGGTCCTCCATCTGCATCCGTTTCAATAGGCTCATTGTCGATTGAGCATCATTGAGGTCATACGCGGCTCGTCTATGGGTTCGGACCGCGTTACGAACGTCTGTCGTGTTAAAGTTTAAATTTTGAATTCCCCCAGCCTGTTCAGCAAGAACATTAACCATCTCAGTAGGTCCAATTCGCGCATTGCTCATTGTGTGAATTAGGCTCCTCGCGACCTTACCCATCTTCTTGTGTTGATGCATCTGACTCACCTTAGAAGGAGTTACTAACGGGTGATTGTGTGCCAGTTCCAGGCTGGTAATAAGCCAATGATCTTGATTGGGTTTGTAGCTTACGAACATCTTGACCTGGCAATTTGTGCGCTCAAAGCAGTCCCGTCTTCTACGCGAATATCCTATTTCGTCATCACTGTCATCATTGCCTACGCGTGTCTCATTTTGCTGTGGGTTTCTGCCCCTATGACACTCGTATAAGCGAGAGCATATCTTTTTTGTTACGTTGCTTGTTCTTGTAGTCTTTATTCTAATGCCAAAACCAACCCTCAATGAATACGCTCGAAAACATTCTTCAGCTTCTTCCAATGTTTGAAACGTTCATCCTAGATACGGATCACTAGCATCTACGGGGACGTTGGAGCTCGACACGAAATCAGACATTGTGAAACAAGACCTGTGTAGAAATAGACTACGCTTAACAATCAAATGGCATTCTAACTGAAAATATTACCTAAAAATTACCTTGGCGAATAGACCAATTTAGGATGACAAACATACCATATACATAATCTCAAAAGTCTCCAAATTAATAATTATTAATTTATTGAACATAACAAATTAAAATTACTAAGATAAATAGACAAATTCATCATGCCAAAATACAACAAACATATCTCAAAAAATTCGAATTGAAATAGGATAAATTTTTTGAAGTTAGCGAACCTAAAAAAATTGAATTAAACTATAATGATTTATTTAAAGTTAACAAATTATACCTTTTTATGAACATCATGTCTTGAATATCACAAAAAAACTAGAGTAGAACATCACAAATTGATGAATAGAGTGACAAATTTCTAGAACATCAAAAAATCTATACTTTTTTGTCCAAACAAAAAATTATACTTTACCAGTCAATCCATAAAGAAAACTTCACTATTCACAAACTGACTTTGCTTGAGTGAAGCTTGAAGCAAGTGTTACTCGAAGCTTGAAGGGAGCTGAAATGGAAGCGAGTCTGAAGGAGAAGAAAATTGTGCTGAAGGAGAGTTTAGCTTTAGGCAATACTGTCCGCAATACTGTGCAGCGGACGTGTGCAGAAACAATGGTACAGACAAGTCTGGAATTATGTCAGTCAAAAAGTTGTTGTAAGTTGTCCGTTACACGGTGTAGCAGATGACTTTTTGACTGTCAATGTCAGGCTAAAAAAATCATCCGACATACAGTGTAGAGGATGAAGGAGGAGGGGCAATATGGTAAAAAGGTCCGTCCACTACGAGGTAAGTAATTTCAGGCGTGGCCAGTGATTTTGGTGGCTGTCACCTATGGTGGATGGCTATCGCCGGTCGCTGTGGCGGGTGATTTTGGCTTCTCTCTAGATCTGTAGAAGTAGTAGTTAGGCTGGTAGGTGGGTTGAGGTGGTGTTGATGATGGTCGGTGCTTGAACCATGATGGGCTCCCATTTTTCCAATTGATTAAATTTTTTATCAATTTATTTTCATCTTTTCAATTGATTAAAGGAACCTTTTTAGATCCAATACACTATTAGTATTTGATGTTTGGCTTTGGTGTTTGGCCATGGTGAGTTGCTAGGTGGTGGCCGCCTGTCACGGTGGTGGTTGGCTGGACACACAAAGGAACACAAAGGAATAGCCGAACAGAGACAAAAGAATAGAGAAGCACAAAAAATCTCCTTAACCGCTACAAAGTGTAGCGGTTAACCGCAAACCGCTACACTTTATGGCAATCAGACAAATATTGTTGTCTTGGGAGGTGTGCGAGAGAGTCTTGGGAAGCGCGTAAGGGAGATTTAGGCATAATTCCTAACCGCTACAAAGAGTGGCGGTCAGGTAAGTTAGAGTAAAAAAAAAGTAATCTGTGTCGTCCACTTTCACAGGTGGACGGTTAGATGGGTGGTGGAGAAATAGTTATTTCTCCACCGGTAGATGTGGATCGGCTCCCATGTATGTATGTATGTATGTATGTATGTATGTATGTATGTATGTATATATATATATATATATATATATATATATATATATATATATATATATATATTTGCTTTACCTATCTCCATGGTTATCTTACCATGGGGAGTTCAATTCATTATTGAAACCACAACTGTCTCTTAACCATTTGCCAAGGAGCTCAGAGGTAACAATGTTGGCACCTTATCATCACCTTATCATCAGCCACTAATTTCATCATCGTCGATTGATTTAAAAAGCTTCAAAAGCTGTTGTTCATCTGCTCGTAAATGCAATTTTCATTCCTATATTTCAACTACATGATCATTTTTAATCGTGATAATACCCCTAAATTCCTTGAGTTGAGGAATAAGTTATAGTCAAATTAAAGACATTGTTTTTAAAAAGTGAACATTCGTATTCAAAATGTGAAAAAGTTGTATAAAATTTGCCCTAAAGTTAGGGTTCCGTAAACCCTCACTAATGATTTTGGTTGACGTGGTCATTTCATATATAAAATAATAATACTATACTCAGATCTTTTTAAATACGTATCTATCTCTCTCCCTCTCTTCCCGTGCTCTCTCTTCTTTCACAGCCCCTACCCTCTACCTTCTCCCTGACCTCTCATTTCGCCCTTTCTCTCTCCCCCCTGCCTCCACAGTTAAAAAGAAAGGAGGCAACTACTGCTTGTCTTCTCCAACCAAGCAACCCCGTTGATTACTTCCTCCATTTGTGGACATGATGACTAAACGCAAGAATAGGGCCTTAAAGCATAGAAAAATAGGGCCTAGTTGTGGCAGTGATCAGTGGTGATCCTGGAGAAGTGGGAAAATAAGGTTGTGGTGTGTGACCGTGTTCGTAAGTGCATAGATCTATGTGTGCATATTTTATGTGCATCTGTGTGTATGTGTGCTGCGCGCGCGTGTGTATGTGTGCGCACGCGCACGCGTGTGTGTGCAGATAAGAGGTGGTGGTGCCATGGTGGTCAGTGTTCTTTGGTTAAAATGATGCAGTTGTGGTGGTTGACGCAGATTGGTGGTAGTATCATGGTGGTTGGTGGTTAATGGTGGTGGGTAGTGGTTGGTGGTGTTAGGGTGATAAGGTGGAGGTTGGCACAGATTAGATGTGGTTATGTCATGGGGGTTTGTGGTGTTGGGTTGGTGCAGTGTCATGATAGACAACAGTACAGTTTAGAAAGGTTTCTCAATGACATGGGTGGTTTCGTAGTTCTTGGTGTTGGCCATAAGTGGGTTATGAGATGGTGGATACTGGTGTTGGTTATGGGTTGTGCATAGCTGCGGCATGGACTTGCGGTGGTTATGTGCTGGTGATAAGGGAAGGACTGAGAATGACATGATGAAACGAAAGGGAGGGGAAAGGGTAAGTAAGTCTTTCCATAAGAATTTCAACACCGTCTACATTCCATTTGGTCAAAGGATTTAAGTAATTTTTATGGCAAAACACAGTCATTGGTTAGAATTTGCCCCGAAACTCAAGGAGTTTAAAGATATCATATGTTTTCAATCTAAAATCCTTGTTCACATACTCTCTAAATTCTTTCAAAAAATAACCCACTGTGTACCGATACATTAATCACCCTTCTTTATCATTCCATGCACTTAGTTTAGCCAAATTACTCAACTTAGATGGACTCATGCAAATCCTTACCATATATTTCATCCAATGTCTCCGCATCAAATACCTCAACGATGTCAATTTAACAAACACACCCAACAATCACACCCAGACTAGCATCCATTTTTTATCCACACAATAAACAAAAAAGATAATATCATTAAGCTCCTTCAATTTACAGGTAATTATAGTCGAGTATTATGTTTCGTCATGATAACACTTATGCCCTTCAAACAATTGGAATGCTAATGGTGTTAAATTTTTCTTGTGAAAAAACACACTCTTGTCCTCTTCACTTCTCACTACCTTTTTCCTTTCCTTTCTTTCATACTCTGATCACCACCATTGTCCTCCATCACTAACAACCACCATAACACCACCCCAACACCACACTACCAGCCACCAAACCACCATCTGTCTTCTGCATGCCTTTTTTCTCTCATCCCCTCTCTCTATATCCTCTCTCTCTCTATGTGTGCGCAACAGTTAATCACACGAAAACGATGATAAGTGCCACCATGGCCCATCATCACACCATACACACTACCATAACATGAAAACCTTGCTCACAGCGCAAACACACACAGGGAGTCTCTCTCTCTCTCTCTCTCTCTCTCACACACACACACACACACAGAGATTGATGCACATAGATCTGCCCACAAACAGACGTAGTTCTCTATCTTATGTTTGTGTAACAAATTGAACCATTGTGATTCATGAATACATTGTTTTATCTTGATGATTGTGAATCTGGTAATGGTAGCTGTGGGTGGTGAGTGGGGGCAACAGAAGTGCGATTGGCAACTAGATGATGGCAGGGGTGGTTGGTGGTGTTGGTTAATGTAGTGGTGATGTCATGGTGATTGGTTTTGGATAAAATGGTGGTGGTGGTGGTGTGATGGATGATGACAGGGGTTGTTAGTGTTGTTGGGTAGATCAGTGCATGGTGATTGGTTATGGAAGAGAAAGAAAACAAGCTATGTAATTAAAGATTTAAGGGTAGTATTAGCATTTTTCTAGTACCAAATGGTCAAAAAAACGTTAATTAGGGTCACACAACTTAAAAGCTGGAAAACCTGATACAAAATTTTCATACTTAGATACGGGTGTCCACTTTAAGAAACTGTGTCTTTGACCGTAATTTATCCACAAACTCAAGGAGTTTAGTGCATGTATTATTCATAAACAAAATCAATCACAACCAAAGCTCCAGGTACCTCTTTGTTGAGGAAAGATGTCAAACAATATAGAAAGTCTCAATGGGTTACGGAAGTCCAAAGATACACATCTTTTCTCGTTTTATTGGTGTGATCTAAATGAGACAAAGAATATGCACCAAGAGATGCTATCAAGTAATGCAAAAATCAACTCCCAAGACGACGTGAAAGGGAAAAAAATCATAGTTATAAATGCCGTACCGGAGTGCGTACCATTTTTTCTGTAAAATAGTACGTATCGGTACCGGTACCGTCTCAAAATCTTCATTAATATTATACATATGTAATATTCATTCATGACGAACAAACAATATATACATATATTTTCTTAGCCACAGCTCCTCTAGAATAAAATGTTTCTCCTATAGAGCTTGAATTACCTTAGTTTTCAAATAAATTATTCGTTCCCAAATAAGTTGTTTATCCCACCCTTTTCGACGATCTCATTTGCAAATTTTTATATTAGAATAAGTTGTTTGTTCAATAATATCTTTTGGTTTAAGAATAATACGTTTTTCTAAGGGTATGGGCGCGCGCATATGTAAAACAGTACATCATGTAGATGAAAGAATATGATCAAACCTTTCAGGTTGAAGTACAGCAATTTAAAGTTAGGTGAAGATTGAAAACTTCTCAGGAAAGATTTTACGAATTTTAATGAATATTATGAGCAAGAGGCTACAGAGGCTTTGATTAGTATAATATAACTATTTTCTAGTCGGTCTTTATATGGTCAATTTATAAAATTTACTAACAAAATTTGTCACTTTTACATTTTTAAGGGACCGGTACAAAATACGTTACCGCGACCGGTATGTGGTTCTCGGCCAGTATCACCTGTATCGGGCTGTACAACCGATACAGAGCAGTATTTTTACAGGTACAAAATGTAAGGGATACCGTACCAATAAAAGGCAAAAGCGGTACGTAAACAGAAGCAGATCACCAAATAAAACATGTACATATATTAGATGTACAGAAAGCCAACACATCAGAGGACAACAATAAATCTCTCAAACAAAGCCATGTAAGAGAAAATATTAGCAGTCGAACTATGATTACTAAGGCTCTGTTTGACAACACTTTCAGTTTTGATTTTTAGTTTTAAAAAAAAAATCAAAACCAATTTAATTTAATTTATTTTTACAAAAACAAATGAGTATTTGATAACCCAGTTTTTTTTTTTTATTATTACTCATTTTTATTTTGAATTTTTTTATGGTGGTTTGTGGTGATGGGGCGTGGCAATGGTCGACAGTGGTGGTGGCCGGCGGCCGGCAGTGACTGGTGACTATCGGCCGCCGGCCACAGCTGCTGGCCGCCGACAGTTGCTGACGATGGTTACCTGAGGCAGTGGCAGCCAGCGATGGCTGCCGACGGTGGACAGTGGCGGTGGCTGCCGGCGGTAGGAAGGTAGTGGTAGTAGTCTAAAAAAACAAAAACTGGTTACCAAACGCGTTTATTTTTTTCAGTTTACAAAAGTAAAAAAAAAAAATGAGTGTCAAACAAGACCTAACTTATTAAACAAAGTTTTTCTGGGCCAAAGGACTTGAAACACAAGGAATAAGCCATACAAGAATTTTCTTACACTAATAGGCATAAAGAGCTCCACACTATATAACACAAATAGAAAGAAAAAAGATTTAATGCAAGGAAACCGAAAGAATGTAAGTTAAACGAAGCAGGGGTTTTGTCAAGTTTCCCAAAGTCGCGCTTCTGGTCCTCCTTGACAACCCCTCCTAGATTTACAGTCTTTACTTTGAAGCGCTCGAGCTTCTGCAGAGGTTCTTCCACAGGTTTTTCATTGCTGGGTACTGACTCAACCTCTATGTTCCTTTGCATTGTCGTTGGAACACTTGTTCCATCGATACCTACTTTGCCTTGAAGGCTAGCATGATTGTTTTTTATGAATTCCGAGATAACTCTAACATGAGAATTCCGCAGCCTTTGCACAATAAATTTTCCAATAGAGTTTCTTTCTCAACCTCAAAGAAGAATTTCCTGAGCAATAGCATTCAGCTTTTGTGATCAATTCTTTCCAAACACTCCCCTTAGGATAATAAGCAACTCGTTGACTACTTCTTCTTCTGGAAATTGCATTATCTCTAAGTTACTGTATGGAAGACAAAGTTCAAACGAATTCCTAGTTTTCCCATCGATTGACGTAAACCAAGTCGGTTCCAATTAACAAAAATTCAGAGGCCAAAATTAGCCCTACTAAGGGTCAAACGAGGTGGCGGTAATGGAGGTAGAAATGATATTTCCCCTGTTGTTTTTTTTGACACACATTTACTTGTCAAATGACATGTCTTTTAAATTCCGAATTCTATTTGAGCAATAGTTCTTGCACCCTTTTAGCGTATGTATTGTCTAATTCTGGGTGATTTAGAACAGTGCCAATTATCTTAAGATGCAACATATCAGTAATAATTATAACCACTGCCAATTTCAATTTTGAAAATGACATCCACTGCTTTAGAATGTCAATGTGTATTGCAAAATAAGATGCAACATATCGGTAATAATTATAACCCCCGTGAATGCTTTGTGTCAATAATGTGTACACTTTGAAGAATATCGGATCTTGATTCCTATACTAGCTTCAATTTTGATAGAGGAAGTTAAAGGCTTAATCAAAGCCACAAGCATTGATAGGAAACTCGTTTCAAGGGGTCATTTCAGCTGGCTTTAAAGCAGATATACGTTTCATCTTTAAATCTTTCTGTAAAAATATATAAATGTTCTTAAGACTTCGTCTAAGAAAATATTTTGCTTGCTTTGACAATGTCGTTGCAGAATTTAATATGCAAAAAGCATATCTAGGTCGATATTTTGACATTTTCCTTGCAGATTTTAATCCACGGCCACAAGGCACACGTAGGTCACACTTTTATAACATCAGCCACGACGTGGTAAATTTGGCACAACCTAGGTCACATCTGTTGTTACATCAGCTACAACGAAGTAGAGTTTGTATGTTGCAAACAAAGAACTTCTCCTTTTGTCCAATATATCAATTCTTGTGGTGTAAAAGTTTTCTTGACCTTATAATTACATCGAACGACAACAAAAGAAACGAGAATATCTAAAGCTAATTCTTACTAGAGGTTGAACATTCATCCCAGTAAAAGTTACTATATATGGCGTGTTGGCTGGTTCAGAAATTAGAACTTAATGCATGCCTTTATGATGGCTGATCTTTGGATTCATTATCTTGTCATGTATCTTCAATAACGTTTGCAGAACAGTTTCTTTGACTGAAAAAAACTTTATATCAATTCTTCAATATTGTTGAAAGTAACAAGTTGATTATCAACCACTTTCTCTGCTTATCCTAGGGATGATGTCTACTGGGGTGTGGGGCTCTATAGCTCATATATTAAAACCTAGAGTCTCTGTCATCGTCTCAAGGATTTTTAAGATGATGACGATGCGTTATATTAGAATGGAGGAACGGAGAATTATACAAGTACCTTACCAGCCTTGCATGCATCTAGATGTTGATTGGTTGTTATGGTAACGTGCGTCCATTGCCATTCTGCATCCTGTTTCATATCCAAAGAAGAACTAACAAGTTGAAGGATTCACATACGCTGTTGGACTCAAAACCTATGGGTTTTAGGTCAGGTTGAATCTTCTGGAGACTGTTAACTTCTCTTACCGTTTTTTTTTGGTGCAACAGAAAGTAATACTATTAAAACAGTTTACAAACTTTCATGGGTAAACAAGGTCCTTTTGGAATGTACCAAGGGTAAACATACCAGTATGGTTTGAACCTAGAAAAGTAGCTTATTTTAGAGCTTCCGGGACTTTTTCCTAAGATCGTGAAGCTGCAATTGTCATTATTCTAAAGAGTGCCAACTCTTTGGCTAAAGTGGTAAAATAGTACATATACGACTTTCCCTTGCACCATGTAGAAGTTTAGCAACGCTTTCAAAAGACACTTTAGCAACACGTTGACGCGTCGCTAAAAGTGCCAAGGGTGTCACTAAAGTTTTAGAAAATGGCAATCCCACTCTGTTTTTGGTCACTGACACTCTATTTGTACCTTCGAGGATGATTTATTTTTAACTATTTAGGATTTTTAGCTACAAAATTGATGAATAAATGACCAAAAGTAAACAGTGCTTATCAAGTGTCTAACAATATTGAACACGACCATGTTTGTTAACAAAAATGTATTGTTCAAGCTCTGCACGTTTGTAAATACACCATACATACATGATGTGATAGCTTTATGATCTTAATAAAGGTGTAATTCCAGTTTTGTTGATAAGAAAACCTTGATAAATGTAGTCAATGTGTACTTGAGTTTGATAACAGCGTAAGACACTTATTACGCTCAACAAGCATAGTTCTCTTGTGATAGCATCCTACGGCTTTTTTGGCCGGATCGAATAGGCATTCCTCCAAGACATTGATGAGGAATTAGACTTTTAGGTTATCTGTAATGCAAATGCCTTTCATCTTTGTAAGTAGTCTTTGTGCACTGATTGTATTGATGACAAGGATCTAGATTGATGTAACATTGCATTGCATTCGGATGGTGAAAATTTGGCCAAACTTAAAAAACAAAGTTAAATGTTTTCTCAAGTGAAAATCTTTAACGTCTATTTTTGCAACCGAAAGTTCTTTCAATCTCGGAAAGCTCAATGGTATTTTTTTCAAATGTTTTATTGATTGAAACATAAGTTTTATTTGACCGAAAGCTAGCAGCTTATGCATTTATTGCCCCATTTACTTCAAATGGCTCATAGTTCGGCTGGACTTTTGGCTGAAAAGTGGAATAACACAGCATTCGTTGAGGCCATTAGACATAGCAATCAGTAGTGCTCAACTCCAACTATGTCTCTTCGAATCCTTCAAATAAATCATTCTATCTGAGATAATTTTTATGAGTAAAACAAATTTCAAGTGTGAGCATATATTTGTTATCAATAAATTCACCTCGAATAAAGCCTCACATTTTACGTATATTCTTCTTGGAGAGATTGAGTTTGTACAATGGGGTTGTCGAAGAAACCCTAAAAGTTTTGGAGTTTCTCCAAGCCTCGTGTTTAGTATGTGGACAGCACCGATGTTTTTGTATGGTGATTATGTTTTATTTTTTTTTTTGGTCAAACAGGAATATTATTACTAAGACAAAAATTACAAACTAATGCTTGGCTCTGGAAAGTACAACAAAGTACAACAAAAAGAGCACATGCTTGAACAACACGGCTTTGGAGGAAAACGTTAAACATAAGTATTACCATTGTTAGATTTTGAAAATCCACATCAAATGGTAACGGGGTGGACGAGATGCAACGGGGTATGAGTTCCAGGGGCCGCATAAGATGGCAGTTTACATTATTGACGTGGTTTTCATCGGATCCAACGGAGATGGAGAGGGATCCCAAGGCCAGATCTGAAAGATCCGCAACTCGGAGGGAAAGAACATCATCCCGCTCAGCTAGATCCGTCCACTTCGAACCACAATCCCACCATTTTGAACCCGCATCGAAGATCTCAACCAAAACCAACCGGATCAGAGGTCCGGTGACCGCGACAGATCTAAAAAAACCTTTCAGATTTGAGGATTGGGAGGGAGTAATTTTGTTGTCGAAGGGCTGCCGATCTGTGGGTGGTGGTGTAGATCGGAGGGTGGAGGAGGGTGGCGGCGAACGGAGGCAGAAATGGGGTGCCCAGAAAGGAGGAACAAAAGTGATGGCGAACAGGAGCAAAAAGAGAAGGAGGGATATGATTTGTACGGAGAGGGCCTCCCCTTCTGTAACGCCCCCAAAAATCTGGAGCTCCGTCGCCCTGAACTCTCGAGTCGTTAACCTACCAGATCACATCAAACCTGTCAAACCTGTTCACTAACACATATTCCAAATCATCTAATTCAGCATCAACTCAGATTTCTCAAAATACTGGATCATAATTGCTTAGCTTAAACTATAACAGCTTAGGTTCTTCGCAATTCAAATTTCCTAAGAACAAATTATCAGTACCGACCAGCGCAGGGGTCTTACTATACAGTGGTGATGGGCTCACCAGAACCTCACGCAGACTAACCCATTCCCGAACCTGCTACAGCTTATCATTACCTGTAGAAGGGAGCCAAACGGAGGGTGAGCTTTTGAGAGCTCAGTAAGGTCGTACAAGGACTACAAAAGAGATTATAACACGACTCCGAAAAAAATCCAACCGACGATGATTTTCAAGACACTTCGAACGATCAAAATTCAATAATTACCCAAACTGAGCAAAGTTCATCAGAAATAGATACCAAAATAAATATTAACAATCAGAACAGATCCAAAACGATCAATAAAAGATCCTTTTCAAGTCCGCATTTCCAAGTACCACGAAAATTTCCCTTGCTCAAGGGATTTCAATCCGAGCAGAAATTTATTTCAAAAATACAGTAAGATTTCCCGAGGGATTTTAACCCAAGCAGAACTCAAATCAGATAATACGATAAAGGCTTGTCAGGGGATTTCAACCCAAGTACAAATCCTTCTAACTAAGTACAATGAATGTTTGTCAAGGGCTTTCAACCCAAGCACAAATCATTCTAGCTAAAGAAAATCAAAAATCAATGTTGATCCTGGGCGATTGCAATGCCATTATGGCAAGCTCATATAGTGTACTCATGCATGATGTACTAAATAATTACTAGTCCACTTGGGTACTAGCCTGCGTTTCATGCAGGATTCAACCAGCCTTATACCGCCTCCCCACTAAACAGGTACCCAGGTCAACACGGAAATTAACAATATCAATGAGCGTTAGCATAAGCTCATATCCCCAAAATCAATTCGGGTTCTCATAACAATAATCATACTGACATAAGTCAACATTCTGGATTTTTAGAAGAAATCAGAATTTCAGAAGAAAAATCACAGATAAACAACAAAACAACTGCGAATAATTATCGAATATAATCACAACAATTCAGAAGAATGGATACAGACAATTATCAAATTTGCTCAGCCCGCAATAACATGCGAGCATCACAAGATTTCAAATAACCGATTCAGGTTCAACATTAGGGTTTTCTGGGCAAGAACATGCTGATATCAATACATAACTCAGAGTTCGGCATTAGCCATAAATATATCAAAGGAGTACTTACGAGTACAAGTAATCAAATAAGGGTTCGGACAAAAGTCCTTACCCAAGGTTCAGATAGAATCCCTTACCTGGATCCGCAGCTAAATTATCCTAACCGGAAGTCTTTAGCTTTAACCTAAACGGAATAATCGAACCATTAGAAACAGCCTACAGAACAAAAGTATAACTTAATACGAACTCACACATGCTCCCAAAATGAACCTCCCCTCACCGGGTATGTAAAATTACCAAAACGCCCCTAGGGTGTAAAATTACCAAAATGCCCCTCTCGGACTTAAATCACCCAAACGGTCTACCCATAAGTAGAATCACTAAAATAAACTTCCCATATGTAAATTTATGCAAAAATACCTTTCTTAGGTCAAATTACCAAAATACCCCTTCGGGGTGGCAAATTACCAAAACACCCCTCGTTACCCTTTAATTCTCAAAATGACTTTTCCATAAGCAAAGTCACTAAAATAATCTTACTGTATGTAAATTTACTTCAAAATACCTCTTATAGGTAAAATTACCAAAATACCCCTTCGGGGTGGTAAATTACCAAAACACCCCTGGGGGTTTCCGGCACCGAAAAAATCTCAAAAATATCTTAAAATGCTATTTTAAGCATCCTGATATCATTCTGTACTAAAAAGGCTTTTGAAAATTTTTTGTCCGAAAATCCCGAACCGGTGTCCTGACCGAGTGCTAAAAGGTTAGTTTCGCGAAAAATACCTATCGGCCTTGGAATGGCACAAAATTTTAGAATATGAATCATATCAGAAAATAATATTTTTCTAAAATTTTCAAATCAAAACAGCTTGGTTTGCTATGCTAAATAATCCGATAAAATTCTTTAATCGATGCTCCAATTTAGCGCTCTTTGCGGACTTCAAAAATTCCCAACATTTTCCAGAGTGTAGTTATCGTAAAAATAATTTGGGTTACAGTTTCAGACTTTGTCAAATTCGGACCCTAGATATTTATAAAATTTCGTGGAAGGCTGCCTAACTTATTTTTTCATTTTTAGCGACAATAACACTTCCTATTCAAATCAAACACACACTAACTCACCTCAGCTGCACGCACTCTTCTCCTTCAACCTCCAGCTGCCGAGGCATTCATCCCACATAAACTTCATGAACACACACCACCTCACCTCCAATCCACTCCAACTCACTGGAATCTCCTCATACCACCTTAAACTCATCACAAAATGCCCCTTAAACACACAATTTAACACATTTACAATCCGTAATTCACACACAGTTAAGAACACACGGTCATGAACACTATGAACACACGCACATATTGCAACCAAATTTTCACCCACTGCACCACCCTTTCCAATCTCCCTTCTACACCCCTTTGCATAGCATAACACATACACCCACCAAAATCCAACAATTATAACCCACATACCCTGAAATCACATATATACACACGCAGAGTACACCTACGAACACACACTGCATAGTGATGAATTACCCTTAAGAAATTTCCACTCTCTGTGTCAAATTCTCCCCTTTTCCATGATTTTTCTTCGTCCTCTGTTTGCCCTATTTTTCTTGTTCTTCCTGTTCTCTTTTTCTGTTTTTGTTCTTTCTTTCCCGAAAGGGAAAGTTTCCTCTTTTGGTTTTTTTTCTTTCTTCACTTAAAGATCTTATCCCAATTTATTATTTTATAATTTATTTCATTAGTCATCAAATAACCAAGGTGGAGGTGGCACCATCTTGTAACCAGTTTTCAAAATTTGCAAAATAGCCCTCTAATTTTCAAAAATTACAAAAATACCTCCAAATTTTCAAAAATTATATTTTTTGCCCCAAAATTCTTTTAAGCTTCCACAAGCTTCTAATACCCGAGTATTGCTCAAAATTAGCGCCCGTTTATTTTTTGGAGCCCGAATGGTTATTTTAATCGGCTCCCGAAGTTCGGGATATTACACCTTCCCACCTCACAGCCATGGGAGATGGAAGGGGAAGGGGCGGCGAAGGTTCTGTGGAAGAGAGGCTTTACAGTATAGAGAGAAAGGAGGGAGTAATTGGAAGAGTTCTCAGAAAGGATATGCCACTTAACCAGTATACATTTTTTTGTGGTGGTTATGTTTCAACCCAAAGGTAAATTACACTGATGTATAATAGAACTTTTCAATGAATTTCTTCGAAGGGGTAGATATAGGCTTGAGGGTAATTCAAACTGAACCTTTTGACATTTCGTGTCATGTATTCCTAAACTCTATCTACTTGGTATAGCTTAAATTACTTTAATTTCTTAATGATTTCTTAAAATTGCGTGCGAGTAGTTTCCGAGTCTGTTGAGTTCTAGATACCATATTCTCTCACCCTTTTTCCCCCTGCGTTTATTGATTGGCTTCAATATGCATATCAAGTTTAGTATTAGTAACCAACGACAATCCATCAATGAATTTCAATTTGATGAAAGACTAGCTGATGTCATAATATCACTCATATCCTTTGCCACACAGAAAGAAGATAGACTGTACTTATTATATGTGAAAAGAATTGGTCCCTCCAAATATATTCCACTTTCCCCTTGCCATTTAATTTTTCTCTCATTCTCATCCTCTCTCGTTCCCCTTCTTTCGCCGCCATAACCACCACCACCATCTACAGCCTATTAACCTCACAACCCACCACTGCCCACCAACTCACAACCCACCTGCGAGAACTTAACCTTCAATGCACCACCCTCATCAATGCACTGTTCACGGCCCACAGCACCCCATCAAGGCCACAATGTTGCCATCACCTCTGCCCATTATAGGCATAATTAATTTTCCATCACTGCCACCATTGCCCATGATTGCACTACACACACTGCCACCACATGAAAACCACCCCCCCCCCCCACACACACACACAACCACAATGTTGGTCCATTATTTTTCAATGATGTCAAGAAAACCACCCACACACAAATGCATAAATTGATTGAAAATCAAAACCACCATAAGCAACCTAATCGAGCTCTATGTGCATCTCTTCCTTTTACCATTAGACTCGGACTACAACCACTGTCCGCGCACACGCATGCACACACACCCACATATCTGCATAGACTGTCACAAACATATCTAGACGTGCACGCACACACAACACATAACATCAGACCTAGTGTGTGTGTGTGTGTGTGTGTGTGAGGGGGAAATAAAGGGAAATGGGGATGTGGCAGTATGTATGCAAAAGCGCATACGTATTTCATGTGATTTGGAATTGAAAATGGAATTTTAGCTATTTAGAATCCTTAAAAATGGATTTTTGGAATTGGATTTCATTGGATTTGGTTTAACATGTTGAAATCCCACCAAAAGAGGTTGGATTTGGTGGGATTTGTTTATGAGAAGTTATCAAAAACAAAAACTTCCTAATCTACTCTTGAAAAACCACCGTAAAAACTTCTTTCTCTTTCGGCTAGAAAAACTTATGGCAAATACTACTGGCTTCCTCAGGTATGTCTTCTCTTCCCCCTTTTTCTTTTCCTTGTATTCAATCAGATACACCCTTTTTGCTCTATTTTTTCTCATTAAATTAGTTTTAGAGATTGTTATTACCCTTTACCTTAATTTTAATTAATATTTGTTTTTAAACTCAGAAGCCTTAAAAAGATATAATTGTCAAAAGCGTAATTCCTTTTCCAATCTTTATATCTTCCAAACAAAAGATAAGAATCCCGGGGAATTGAATTCCAATTTGTTCCAAACAGAAAAATGGGAATTCATTTCAATTCTACTAACTTTCCAAATTCCATTTGAATTCCAATTCCAAAAAAAAATTCATTCCAAACACAGTGGATAATATTGACATTTTCAAAATAGAAAATTGCTAGTAAGCCAATATTGTTAATTAGTGTCAAGGAGCCCTTGAATTGGAAGAATCTGGTACACAATGTTTTCACATTTTGGATGAGTGTCCATTTTGTCAAAATTGACTAGTTGACAGTATGTTGCCCCTAAACTCATGGATAAAAGTTATATTATTCCTAAGAAAATGAAATTTTGCAAGCTCATTTTACCATTTTTGCTGAAATTATCAATCAAAGGTAGAAATTGAGCATTTAAAAATTGTATATGGTATATGGTATTAAGATTATCAAATTCCAATTCAATAGGACATTTTTTTGGTGATCTTTTTGTTGACCAACCTAAAATTTGCAGGGCCAAGAAAAAAGCTGATATGAAAATTTGTAAATGGTATTTTGGTTGTGGATCCTGAATCTTCAATTCCTTTTCAATTTTTCCAATACAATCAGCTTATGTGTAACGATGTAGGGTTTTTTACATGTACATGGATCCGTGACCAATGCTTGGTAAATGCATTGGTATCGGGGATCCGGAGGAAGTTTCAATCTCGAGATGCTCTACTGCAAACTCATGGTCTCATGCTAGTAGATTGCAATGAAAAAAAGCCACACAAAACCCTTCCTTCCTAATTCTAACTGCCAGAATCACCTCTGCTCCTGCTTGACAACGCCAAGGTTTATAGTCTTCACCTTGAAGCGCTCTAACTGTTCTTGTGTCGACCTCAGATCGATATCTACGCCTCTTTCTTCAATAACATCATTAGTCACACCGGAGTTCAACTCACCATGATCGTGTAGTTTTCCCAATATCTTTTCAAACAAATCCGCTAGAGGTATACCCTTGAAATCATCTACAATTTCTCTGATGAAGTGTTCCAGTGGAACGCCCTTTTCCACTTTGGAAAGCAACTTCTTGAACAGTCCATTGCTTTTTTCATCGATTTCCTCCAAACGATCTATGAAGCTTTGAAGAAGATTGTCGTCAACTTCCTCTGAAGAACTCTGGAGATGGATTGGTGCTCCTGAAGGTTGAGGATATTGTGGTAGCTCGCTATCGCAAAAATGATAGTTCATGTCCATGGTTTGATGAACTTTGAGGGAGTTGGCGAGAGATAAAGTAAGCTCAAGGGAGATGATTAGGGTAGGCAAAACTGATTAGCTCAATAGGTTGGCAACGGCTTATATAAGAGATGGTATGGAGGTGATAGGTGAGTAATGAAAATTCAAAGGTCAAACTTGACAGTTTGCGTCAGACCTTCCGATCTACAAGAACGTGCATTTTCACGATATAATAATAATAATATATTAAAAATAACACGTTCTAGTCGTCAGTCTTATCTTGCAATTATCCCACGCTTTCCAATTGGGACTTGCTGAAATGCTACAAGAAAAAGTTGGAAAAAGTCTATATTTACGCTTCTCTTTGTTGCCAAAGGTTTATTATTGTCGCCATTTATAAGTGTGTTGTTAGTGCACTTTTTAGCAAGATCTAATACTCAGGCTTTGTGAGTCTAGTAAAATCTTACTCGTTAGATGAGTTGAATATTTATTTAAAAAAATATTTGATAAAAAATTTTAAAAAATAATTATTTTAATAGAAATAATAAAAATTTTCCACGGGTCATATTAGAGAGTGGTTGATTGATCTCCCTATACAACCAACAAAAGATGATTTGAAGAAAAAGCTTGTGCCTATGTTTCTTTTTTTTTATGTTTTTGCCTACTCGTTGGCAAAAATTGTTCTAAATTCAATATGATTTTTGTAATAGTACTTTCACTTTCCACGTTAGAGAGATCAAGATGATGTTGGTTTTGTGTGACTGGCCAATTCAGTCAAAAATCAAGTTCAGGTAAAACCACCACATCATGACTACAAGGGCAGAGGCGCAGAGCGGCTTTATGGAAGTTGCTGGGCTCTTTGGTGAAAGAGGGGAAGGGGTTTGTTTGGGGGAGAGGAGAGATGAGAGATGAAGGAAGATGAACGGAGCTTCAATGCATAAAATGAAGGGATGATGACGTTGTGGTGGGGTATGGACACACCATCACACTTTATTTTTCTTAAGAGGAATTTTTAGAAAGAAATATTATCGGTTCCTCTTTTTTTTTTTTTTTTTTTTTGGGTGGGGGGTAATTCCAAAGCAAACATTATCTTTGAGAAAAGAAATTCCACTAGTGGAAATTGTTTATATTTGAGTGGTGTTAAAGCCAAAAGCTTAGAAGAATTTTTTGCTATAACTCGGATTGTTGGAAGAACTTATAATCTTCTCATATAGTAAGTCGCTTAATATGCTTACAGATATTGAAAAGTAATTTTAAGAATTGTTACTAAAGATATTTGTAGCTATGCGATAAAGTAATATTTAGCGACAATGAATATTATCATATGGTTATTGTAGCTCTACCACAAGAGTTGCAGCCAAAATCTTTTTCCTGTATAATACTTCCCACAAGGCTTGCCTCACACCTATTTTGTTTACCTTAGACCATTCTACCATTATAAGATGAAATGGTGACACTTTAACATGAGGTTTGGACATAATTATAGTCAATTCTATCAACTTTCAAATTCTTACATGTCATATCTAGGGCCGTAAATGAACCGAGTTATTCATGAATTGTTCGTAATTCATTTCTCAAAGAACCCGTTCATGTTTGTTTGTATAATATACGAACCGAACATGAACAAAATATTAGAGCTCGCTTATTAAACGAGTCGAGCATGAACGTTCCAAGGTGTTTGTGAACAACTCATCTGGATAACAACTTAATTATAATATGTTCCAGTCCAAAAGTCATATAACTTAATTATAGTAAATTAGTTTAAACTTGAAAGTCCTAAAATTAGTTAGACAAGTGGATCATGTACGTGTAGTTTTTGGTTTGAAAATAATTATTTTGAACGAGAACTGAGTTTTTAAGTTCGAGTTCGGTTCGTATAAATAAACGAATGAACTTGAGCCGAACACGAGTTTTGTGAAACGAATCGCGAACGAGTTTAAACAAAATTTTAAGAATTATACGAACACGAACACGACTTGAAAGTAAACAAATAAACGAGTTTAAACATACTTATGTTCGGCTAAAACTCGGTCCGTATACAGCCCGCCTAGTCATATCTAAAACTTAAAGGTTCATAATACATATAACCTCCCATTATACCACTCTTGTATTTTAAGTCTTTTTTACTTATGTCAAGTCTGTACTTAAAAAAGTTCAACACAACCCTTTGTACTTTAGCCCTGCAGTTAGTTATATTTTACCCATTCAACCTTCAACACACCGATAGTCCCGTCTTCACCATACTACTGTGCATCGTACCATCACCACACAGCAAGAACCCCTCTCCACCCTATTCATCATAATCTCTGTGTAGATATTTCGATTCAATGAATTGAATTTGGCTGTTTGTTTGTTTTTTTTTTTTTTAACTTTCAAATGCAAACCTCCAATGAAGTTATAGGTAATGCTATACTTACTTCATGGTGTAAGTGTTTTTTTGTCTTCCTCTGTAGACTTTTTTAAGAAAAAAAAGATGATTACCTGATTTGAAATCAAAATGAAAGATTCGCCCTCAAAGATTCTGACTAAATTAACGAGGACAACAAAGTACATTGACTCGGGTCCAATACCTCATATCAATGTTTACAATCGATTGCAAAAATAGTATAGTGAAGAAGATAATTAAAGTCTAAAAATGTTTAACGTGTTAAGTTATATCTTTCTTTTCTTC
>JAVXUP010003799.1:0-52732 GCA_033070095.1 Escallonia herrerae | reverse complement strand
GACAATCAAAATCAACGGTCTATCTGGTATGTTGACAGAAGAGCTGAAGTTAATCAAGTACTTCCTGGAGAATGCAAAAGTTCTGGAGACCATGACCATACGTTGTGCTTATGGTATGGGTGTGGAACAAAAAATTGAGAAATTGTTGAAATTTTGTAATGCCTCAACGCCTTGCCAGCTTTTTTTCACCTATGGTCAGTGCCAACAACGCTCAATTTCAACATAAGCACAGTTTATGTACTTATGCAGCTTACCCTAGAATGCTTTCACTGAATTTCCATCAGAGGTGCTTCTTTTTGTTGTTTATGCTAGTATCAGCATGTGCTGCAGAACTGAAGGTATATTGATTCTCATGTCTCAGTTATGACTTATTTGATGTACTTCTATGTTGAATAAATCTCTGCTTTTCCCGTGGTACATGCAGGTGCTTCAAAAAGTTCCATTTTTTCCTCAATTTTTCTTTCGAAATGATACTTTATTCCAAATATATCATCATCTCTTCTAAATATTCAACAGCCGTTTGACGACCTTTTCAAAGACCACATTCCCAAAATAAGAACTTAATCTTCTTTCACCAGTATTAATGCAGGAACTGAAGTGAAGGGTTATAGAATTTGAGTTCACTTAGGCCAGCCAAATCACCTTGCTAGAACACAAATTGGCTCCAGGTTGGTGCATAAAGGAGAATGATTGAAAACCTATAACCTACCCCACCCTCGATCATATATGTTCTGAGCTTTGGTAACGCACGTCTGTGACTTGAACCATACTTTTTATCAGCCAAGGGTGTATAATGCCTTCCCTCGTTCACACAGATTTTTTCAGCCAAGGGTGTGGTGTATAAGGCCTCACTTTTTTCAGTAACATTGAGTGAAGATTGCTCCTTCCCAAAAGTACGTTGGAAATTTTGGGAGCTGTACACTGCAGCTGTAAGGTGGAATGGTATGTCCTTCGAACAGAGAGATCTGTCCATTGCTCATTCAAGATGTCACTGAGATCCTTTTCAGCAACACCTTACCTTTTGGGCAGACATGCAGCCTGATTGTCCCAAAACTTGAGACATGGTCTACTGTCGTTAGTTGAGTTAAAAGGTCTCGATACTGCAAGCACGAGTATCACTCTTGATTTAAGGAACAAAAGAAAACAGGTTTATTAGGACGTTTAGAAGCAAAGACTCTCGATTCAGGTAAAGAATGGCAAAAACTTTTTAGAAATGTAGAGAGAGATGCCAGGTTGCTGGCAGACTTCTCAGCCTGCAATGTATCCAACCTGTTAACATTGGAGCAAGTTGTTCCAGTTTTAATTCCAATTGCTGCAAATTTTCTTGAAAGAGTAAAGGTCGAAATGCTATGCTCTGTAACCTGCCTTGAGGGATTCAAGTCTTCTTCACGTAAACATCAAAACGAGTGCTAGTAAGCTCACTCTATTTCGACCTTTGGTTTAGTTTAATGACTAATTTGTCAAGTATACGATCACCGACATACTAAATTCAGCAACCCTGCAGTCAAAATCGACGAGCTTACATGTCCAGAAATAGCAAACATGTCTATATGGAACACAGAGAGTAAGAAAATTGCAAATGAAAAACGAAGAAATGAAATTAAAGAGAATGAAAGAGATCGGCAGGTGGGCACACTTCTGCCTGACCTGAAGAAACTTGGAATATTCTACAAGGATAACAGGTGAACGAACTGCTGAATCCGCAAGGCTCAGTCCTTCTAGCTGCTCTCTTAGCAGATACGTGGACGGGGAGGAGAATTTATCCTCACCTGTCGGCTGTCGCTTCCCAAGCTTCTCTGCATTGTACATGTATTTGAAAGCATCAATCAGGCCAGTCACTTCCCCCATCCTCAGAAGTGCGGCCAGTTTGAAGACTACAACAGTAGAGCAGAAAGAGTCTTAATAACATAAGGAGAGCAAATGCAGATAATGCAGATGAAACCGCACATACATTCAGAAATCCCTCTTCACTGGTTAGGTCATGCACGACATGTGAAACTTGATTCAACTACAAACTAACATTGTAAGACTCTTCTTCCGTCTCCTACAAATGGGGTCGTCGAAATTTACTTTGTTCATGATCTGCTTAGAGTCGAGTATACGAAAGACCGCACTGCTACTATGCCATGACCCTTGCATAAGCACTGCACAAGTAGTGCAAACGTTGACAGCAAAATCTGGGTAGGAATAGTTAGAAGACGGAGAACCCTCCGTGATTAGGTCAGGTACTTGAGTGACTGCATGATTAGTGCCACCCAGGGCTTGCTCAATTTCAGGCAGTGAACCTCCAATTATACAGGATTACAGGTTTACAATGACAAACAGTCAGCAAATACATCATAGTTCCATCATTCGGGGTAAGGGGTGTATTTCTTTACAGAACGTTACATCAGTTTTAAGGTATATTTATGAACCTAACTTGTGGATTTGTGTTCTGTAAATTTTATACAAACCCATACCAGAATCTAATTCCTTAACATGCTGATCGAATGTAGTTCGTTTTGTTAAAGAAAGGCTCAATAGCACACGTCTATCTGCAGTAACAAGTACAAAACCCGATGCATAATCAAACAAATAATAAGAAATCGTTCATTTACTATAGATGAAACTTGTAAATCTTTCACAAATGTAATGGCATAATTGATCCATCATAACTCAAATAGCATACATATACGTAGCGATTGCTCTATCCTAGTTTTAAAAATTAAAAAAAGAAAGAAAAGGTTATGAGTAAACTATATATCACTTGGGAACCAAGGTTTGATTGGTTGGAGTGTAAGCGTATGCAACTTGAAAGCATTGATTGACTATTGCGAGTTCTTATGATATATTTACTAGATGTATAATTTGACTTCGACACTCATTGTTTCATCTTAAATTAACTTGTCAAATGATACTTATTATGTAGATTATTGCTATATGAGTTAACTTCAACGTTTATGTGTACTGATGAAAGTCAAAAGAAAAAGATGCAATGAAATTGAGAAAACAATTGATGATGCACAATTGCGCATGCTAAAGTGATGCAAACGAAAAAAGTCTACAAGACGTGGCAATCATGAATTGCAGGTAACGACAATGTATCCTCTGTGGTGTTGACATCGTACATCGAACGTTTAGTCACAAACCCAAGAATGACTCTTAGTTGCCTAAAGTAGGTCATAATTGGGTTGGAAAATGGGAAAAAAGGAAGCAAACATGAAAGTCAGAATTGAAATGCCAAAAACACAATTGATCTTACAGATTTTATCTAAATATCAAACACTTCCACGAACGCTTCAAAAAAGAAAGTTACAAACTCATTCACGTTCAGATATTTGTAAAAATGATCAAAGAATATTTCTTGAATTCGGTCACTACGAATTACATTTCCCTTCGCAACAAGCACTAAATTCATTTTCAAGCTTATCATTCATCAATCATCATCACCCAAGAGCATTAACCCTCCCCACTTCAATCGCCTCCAACATTTTCCCTCCTCTAAACACCCCCCCCCCCCACACCCAAAACTCTCCCATCTCCACCCCTATTTAGGGCTGTATACGAACCGAGTTCGAGCTAAACATGAGAGTGTTCGAACTCGGTTCATGTAAGTTTTGACATGTTCGAACTCGGCTCAAGTTCGTTAAGAGCCAAAATTTTGAAGTTCAAGCTCGGCTCGTATTCGTGACGGTGAGACTCGGGGGCTCGCTCAACTCGTTTATGAGCTCGAGTTCGGAACAGGCTCGTATTCATGTTCAAGTTCCATTCAGCTAGATCGAAAGGATGCATGCACATCTGATCGATTGGCGATCAAGATATAGACAACGGTCAACGAGTTGATGCATTCGAGGTTGCCCTTGGCTTTGAAGAGGCTGGCTGCAGATCTGACATTTTGCGGCTTTGTAACTTTGCAAGTTGAATCCGAGGTTGAATGCGGTGACGGAGCGCGAAGATGTGACGAAGATGGATGGTTGAATCCAGTGCCCAAGTTGAATCCGTCTGTGAAGAGAGCGACAGAGAGGGAGGGATGGACATGCTATGTGCGATCTACGTCTGTGTGTGCGTGTGTGCCGACAAGGTATGGGACGGAGAGAATGCGGCTGGGTGGTTTATAAATTGTGATATTAGGTTTAGGTTAATTTCACTTTATATAGTTAGGGTTTTTAAGTTTTGGGCTTCATAGATTGGATTATCTAGGTTAGGCTCTATGTTTATAAGTGGGCTTGGGATTTTGGGCTGACTTAAAGGCCTAGCCTATAACTGTAAATTTGAATTTATGTGATTTATATAAATGTTAATTTTGTAAATATATTATAATTAACTTATTATTTATACGAGCTGTTTGCGAACACGTTTGTGAACATTTTAGAGTGTTCATGTTCGGCTCGTTTATTAAACGAGCGCTAAAAACTTGTTCATGTTCTGTTTGTAACGAACATGAACGAGTTTTATTGCGAACGAACATGAACAAATTTTATGACGAACGAACTATGAGCCGTTCATTTACCTACCTCTATTTATATCGTCCGGTTGGGTAAAAGAGACATTTTGCCCTGTCATTCTGGTACACCACGTGTCCCTTCGCAACACGCAAAATCCGTTCACCCTGCGGTCAACTCAAACTCCACAAGATTTTCAAGCCTATCATCACAACCTAAAAGCATAAACCCTCTCTCTCTCTCTCTCCACCTTCAATTAACACCAACTCTCTGCTCTAAAACCCCCAAAACTGAAACCCTCCATTTCCTACCCGATGAGTTCATTCAACTCCAATCCAAACCCTAACTTCGAAAACCTCCTCCTCCAAACCCTAATCGGCACCAGCCGGCTCCAACTCCGCCACCCACCGCCGCCGTCGCCTTCCGCCCTCCTCCACTCCCCGCCCTTCCTCAACCAGACCCTCGAGTCCCTCCTCCTAGACTCCCTCAACCTATCCGAAAACGACGACGAAGACAACGACAGCGACAAGACCCAGCTCGCAAAAGAGGAGTCCAGGCTCGAAAAGGAGATCATTCGGACCATTTTGTCCGGCAAGGCCGAGACCCTGAAGCCCAATTCGGGCCAGGCCGTGAGCATCGGTGAGCACCATATTTGCGTTGGGTTTCACGAGGAGACCGGGTCGGATTACCGGGTGTGGGAATGGCACGGGCATATTATGTTGTTTGATGAGGAGAACGGGTATACGCCGGAGTATATTTATGGAAATTACTTTGAGAAGCTGGTTGGGAAGGCAATTAGCATTGTGAATAAAGATGATGGCGAAAAGGAGGAGGAGAAGGAGGAAGAGAAGGTGGGGAATTTGGGGTTGAGGGAGTTGATCGGCTCGGGTGATTCGGGTGGGAGCCGGATTCTTCACCGGAATATTCATGCTGGGACTACAAGGTTCAATACTTCGTACCAAAATACTGTTTAAGTGAGATGCGTATGGCCCAAAATGTATTGTGTTGGATTTGTTTGCTTTCTATATAGTTGGTTTTGCAACTTATGTTTTTGCATCTTAATGGTCTTAACATTATATCCATGGATGTTATTTCCAGCTTATGTTTATAATGTTTACTTTTTCACTTCTAGGCAGCAGGCATAGATATTACAAATCATCTGATGTTTGCGTGTCTTAACAATGGGGAATGGGGAAATGTCTTAAGGATGTTTGTCTGGATAAGAGTTGTGCACAATATTCTTCTAATTAAAGAAATCAATGTACTTCCTCAGGTATAAACGTCATATGTGGAATTTTGTTTGGACGGTGAAGTGATATTAGCGATATCAAGGTGTGGATGTGGAAACAGGGGGAGGTGAGAGAGAGTTTGGTGGTGAGGATGTTAATAAAAGCAGGCCGGCAAACTGTATAATCCTAACCAAAACCATTTGTAGTCGTATGACCTGATTTTTAGATCCTGGTAGATATTCATTCATATGGAATGCTGGCTTGGTATTGCAGTTTGATTGTTTGGCCATTGACAGTAAGGTTTAATAGACATGTTGTGTCGATGCTTTGTTGGAATAGCATTTTGGGCATCCCAATATTTGGCTTAGGAAGATTACCCCTGCAGGCCTTTCTTCTGGCCTATAACTTATTGCAGTTGCTATGTGTCTGGAAAGGAATTGTCTTCATGAACTTTTATTCTTCTAGGGTATCCCTCCAGATTGTACATCCGCAATATACTCTTCAAGCTTTTGGATTATGAGTTACCTGTCATTGAGCTTGGCTGCATTACCAAACGTAGTTATCAAATTACAATGCAGTAGATTGCCATATTCTCTTTGTAGGAAAGATGCTCAGCATTCTTTCTTGGAGAAGGTTTCACCCATCCCCTTGCTCTGGCTATTTGCAACGTAGACAAACATTCTGGAGATTTTTGTATGGAAGAAAAATGGTTTAAATGCTACGAGAAATGATTTATTTGAGCCGATCATTAGCTGTTTCTTATTTGTCTCGGGGACCAAAGGAATTTAGGGAAGTTTGACAATCAAAATGTTGTTACAGTTTGTTGCTTAAGAAGCATTTTTGCATGTGCATTCAAGATTCTTGGAAATTGTCAGTTGTCTGCCTAATGAATTTTTTGCTTCGTAAGAGGCTTAATTTCCAGGGTTGGGACTTCACATCTTCCACTTTGATAAGTGTGTTTTATTCTACCTCTTGGTAAGCCAGGGATAAGGAAAACTTGCACTTATTAGCCTCGAGCCAGGAATGAAGTCACTGCTTGCGTCTTGTCGAACTTGGAGTCGTGGACAGCTCACTTTGCATCTGCACCATTTGCATGTGCCACCCTAAATAAGAATTTGTATTGTGCAAGTTGGTATGGATCAGTACCCAAATTTTACTCACTTTCACCCTTCAATTCATAGTTATCCAGATCGGTTTTTATCATTTGTTCTCCGTCCTGCACCAGTAGAACTTCAGACCTGAAAACAAAAGTGGTCTCACATATCTGAAACCTAATCTAGGGATAAGATGTGAATAAAGAACCCAAACAGGTATGCAACCCAAAATTTGCTTCTCTCTATGTGTGTGTAGTGTGAAATACCGTGTAAATCAATAGCAATTTTTGTCCGAAGTGCCTATAATAGTTGGAAAATGACCACCTCATGTTCATCGACTAAGGGTTCTAAAGCCAAGGAGCACTTGACTAAGTCAACCCATGTGTACATTAGATTCAGGAGAGATGTGTTTAGAATCTTCTTGCATTACTAGCCATCCTACTATCTTAACATTTCTGCTGCTTCTAATCTGCTATTACCCTCTTGAATAAAGTTCAACTTACAATTAGAACTAAAACTACTTTCTTATGCTTGTCTTTCAGAACACTTTATCTGGCAAACGAAGAAGCTTTTCTTAGGCATTTCCATAATGTTTTCTTATTAAAAAGAGGATGATAGCAATGAAGTTTTCATGTCATTAACAAAGATTGCAGAATAGCAAATTCAAAAGAGAATCTAGCCCCTCTACCACATTGAGGTACATGGGACGTGGATTGTCTTAAACTCTTGGTCAAATGAACTAAATGTTCACTTTATGTACGGTAGCTTTGTTGATCTTTTTGATTTGTTAATCATAAGATATCCAGAGTTGGAGAAAGTAATCCGGCACCTCGAAGAATTATGTGCTGGACCAATTAGTCGCATACTCAATGCTTGCTCCCCATGAGTGATCTTCTCCCTTTTCTGATTATAATGCATTCAACTTCTCGTAGCATTATTGTCTTTGAGAACTCTGTTAGTTTTTAGTCTTTACTGTACGTTCTGTCTGACAACCGACAATCAGCTCTTGGGTGGGCCACACATGCTTCAGATTAGATCCTTGAGTGATGTTCTTTTGCTTCGATTAGATCCTTGAGTGATGTTCTTTTGCTTCGATTAGATCCTTGAATGATGTTCTTTTGCTTCAGATCTTGGATTCAATTGCTGTTCTCTGTACTCTAGTGAGGCCCCTAGTTTATCATCATGTTCTTAGTTATGACTTTGGTGATTTGACCTTTTAAAATAAAATCCAAAATTGATACCTTAAACGCCTTTTTTAATTTCAAATTCTTTTCCCTGTTATATCTGGCAGGTTCTAGGTGCGAGGTCCTGGAGTTGGCAGAGCTCTTGTTTAGCACTCGGGATAGTCTCGTGTTGTTTTCCGGTGAGCTGATCTGGGCACAGTTCCAGGGCTCAAATGACGTCACTTCATAATATTCGAGTTTCTTTCCTAATGTATGGCACTGTACAGAATTTACAAATACAGGCCTGTACTGTAAGATCAGAATTTTCTTAGCACCTTCTCTCGTTAAGCAGCAGAGACCTGGTCTGTTAACGTTTCCAGCTTGCGACCTTTCGGTTTAGATTGCCTTGAAATAGCTAGTTCTGGTGTTGGCACTTCTGTGACTGTTTGCTGCATAAAAATTACAACGATTTTGGGTCTCAGTTATAACTTATTAGTCACTTCTGTGACTGTCTGCTGCTAGTTTATTTACTTATACGTAAAAAAAAAAAAAAAAAGATCAGACACCCCAAATTCCCTCATACCTCAAGCTGTCACGAAGTTTACTACCATCAAGAACTAGAAAACTTCATGACCGCCTCAGTCCTCTCTGACACCGCGTGCTTTGCTAGCTCCCTGGGCAACACGAGACTCACCGACGTTTATATTGTCGGCTTCTTGTTATACCGTGCCAACTCTTGCGCTTCTCGAACAAGTTGTTAATTTAATTTTATTTATTTAGACTTTTACGAGCCCGTTGAAGACAAGCATTCGCTAAAGTCAAAGTGAAAAGTTTTATGTAAATTTTCGATAAACTTGAACTAGAATCATGACCGTTTGACCCAACCACTAAGCCACAATTTACATGCGTTAGAAGAAAATAGAGAGAGTCATAGAAAAGATGAGGTGCTTCTACCCACAAAGGAGAGCAATTTGGCCTTCCATCCGTAGAGGCGGTTCCGACGTTCTCAATTACAAAATTAAACCGAGCTCTTTGATGCTTAACATGGCCGGTTATAGATTTTACTAATGTAAGTTTAGTAGTGCAGTTGCAATGGTTTGCGTAAAATTACACTTGGACCTATGTCATCGGACAGACGGACTGGCAGCAATGCACTCTGTTGCTTTGTATTCCATTTCCAATTACTTTGTCAAGTGAAAGAAAAGATTCACCATTTTTGTCTGCACATGAAGAAAAGAAAAGAGGGACTGGCATTGGGAGCAGGCTAGCATGTGGAGATACAATTTTTTGTACAGGAAAGAAGAAGTTAACTCGGGTGGAGAGACCTCTGGTATTCTTTACTCAGATGTCCATAGGTTTCTAGTTGCGTTAAGAGGTTGGCTACGCACCATCAAGAGACGAGATCTGAACTTAACACCTCTCTCCTTCTCTCAATTCTTGGAGGAGCCGACGTTTCATCTTGAAGTGTTAAGGTTGGGACAGTTATCTATTATCGCCTTTGAGTCCTCAATCGTTGCGTTGAATGGCTATCATTAGAGCCCATGAAGCCTCGTGTTCCACCTCACCTCCTCCGTGTAGTTACTACCATGTGTTCTTGAGTTTCAGAGGCAAGGACACTCGTAAGACTTTCACAGATCATCTCTGCACAGCTTTGGTACAAGCAGGACTATCCGTATTCAGAGACAACGACGAGATTGAGAGAGGAGGAAATCTGAAACGGGAATTGGATAGAGCAATCAAAGGGTCACAGATTGCCATAATAGTCTTCTCAAAGGACTACGCGTCTTCAAAATGGTGCCTTGACGAGCTTGCGATGATTCTTGACTGCAAAGATACCTCTCGGCATACAGTGTTTCCTGTCTTCTATGATGTGGAACCATCTGAAGTGAGAAATCAAAGAGGTAGTTTTGCAGACGCATTTTCTAGATATGAAGAGCAATTGATCAACGCTGGAAGTGATACAGAAACTGGAAGGGAATTGATGAAAAAAGTGCGAGGGTGGAGGGAAGCACTTAGATGGACTGCAGATTTGGCAGGGATGGAGTTGCGAAATGAAGCCGATGGGTAAGCAAGTTCATTTGAAGTCCTTTATTACTTTTCTTTTTCAATTTTTTTTTTTGTGGTCTTCCATTTACGGTAGGATTTCAGGACATATTAGACACCAACACGTGACTGTAATGAATGCTTGCATTGTATCAACTGGCAACAAAGGATCCTCTATTTACCCCCTTATATAAAGAGGGTCCAAACTTCATGAACAAATCTTATTATTATGCATATTTTAGCCATTAAGTCTTAAATGCTGCCAGTATTTTAGCAAGCTTACGAAGTCCTTGCAGTTAAGTGACTGGCTATGATACCATACTTGAGATAGAGAAAAAGATGTGTTGATTAGACAATCTAGATAAAAATCTGCAGCTAACTGATTCTGTTCTCGCAATGATTATGTTCACTTATGCTCAGTTCTTTTTCCAGGCACGAGTCGAGGTTTATGGAACGTAAAGTCAAAAAAAAAAAAAGGGAACAATTGTTTTCGCGCAATATGTCACTTACCTTCTCCCTAAGAAGAAACAAAAACTTACTGTCATCTCATTAATGGAGTCTAGTAAGAACAACAAGCGGACAATCATCCACCTTAATACTTACACTTCTTGCCATCGGTCCTGACGTTGATGCAGACATGCGGAAGCGTAACTCATGCAGCCAAACATATGGCACCACAGCAAACTTTAAGATTCCGACACAAGTGAAGCAGAATACGTGAGAATTGACCTCGTTGTCGTGCCGATCATGGGCGGTTGAGCCTTAACAGTGAAATGAAGTTCTATCCTTGAGTTGCATCATAAGGATTCCTTCCGCGTGCTAAAAGAAAAATTGGTAAGAAATACACTTCTCAGCTTTCCTTCTTACTTTATGATAATCTACAAGCGTGTTTTCGCTTATTGTTTGTTTTTCGTTTTGTTTGTTTTTCATTTTTTGTTTATAAGGGAACAGAAACAGTCGAAGGCCTCATCCTTGATGTTAGTAAGTTTCAGATAGATAGAGAAGGCTTCACTGTTGATAATGTCGATCGTGGGGCGGCACTGAAATGACCTTTTTCTTGCTTAGTCTCTTGGGAATGGATGAAAACTACGTTAACACTTCCAAAGGAGGGTGATTTGGATGTTGATGCATTTGCAAGGATGAAAAATATACAACTACTCCAATTCAACTATGTACAGCTCACTGGGAACTATGGGGACTTCCCGAGAAGATTAAGATGGTTGTGTTGGCATGGATTCCCATTAAAACATTTACCCAATGGCATTTCACTGGAGAATTTGGTCGTACTGGATTTGCGTCATAGCAAACTTGAACGGTTTTTGGAGGGAACCAAGGTATGTTATTGAGGTTTACTCATTCCCACGTTAAGGTTCGTGATTAGTATATATGCTTTTGCCTAAAAAATCCTGGTCTTCTTATTCATATCCTTTTTTTGCTATTAGTGCCTTGCGTTTCTGAAGACACTCGATCTCAGCCATTCTGAAAGGCTTGCATGAACCTTTAACTTCTCAAGACTTCCTAATCTTGAGAAATTGATCCTTAAAGGTTGTGTGGGTTTGCTTGAAGTTTGTGAATCAATTGGATTCCTGAAGGGACTTGAATTATTAGATCTTGAAGATTGCACTAGTCTGAAGAAACTTCCAAGGAACATAGGTGTGCTAAACTTTCTTCAAGAACTAAACATCTCTGGTTGCTCAAATCTTGACGACTTTCCAGTGGAATTAGGGAAGATGAAGTCATTGAGAGTGCTTCGAGCTAATAAGCTGTCCCTAAATCCATTACCCAGCGCCACAGGGGAAGTGAAATCATGGCAGACCTTTCTTCTGCCGTGAGTTTCACAGCCCAAGAGAAGTGTACAAAACCTTCTGGTTTCTTTACCACGCTCCCTAGTGGATTTGAGTCTTCAGAACTGTAACTTATCTGATGATTCTTTCCCCCAGAATTTTGGCAACCTGTCCTCATTGAGAATCTTAAATTTATACAATAATCCTATATGTAGCCTGCCAGATTGCATCAGAAGCTTAAAAAGGCTTTACTTCATTAATTTATCCTCATGTACAAGGCTCCAATCCGTTGAAGGTCTCCCTGATGCTTTAGCATGGTTGTTGGTGCGGTTCAATACATCTCTGGAGAGAATATCATTTTTATCACCTTCGCATAACATCTGTGATCTATCAATATTAAACTGTGGAAAACTGGTTGAAGTAGATGGTTATGTCAAGAGAGAAGATATATGGAAAGTTGACAAGGAAACAATCAACAATTTAGGGTTCCGTGACCTAGATTCTCTGGAAAATATAGAGGTGATGTAGTATGGTTCTATATCAGCTGCAAGATTTAAGTGCCCCATTCAGGTACTCGACATAATATTTATGTGCTATCAGTGTAAATTTTCTAGTATTTTGGCAAAGCTTTTATTAGGAGTCACCATATGTGAGCTAATACTGACTCCAAACCTGAGATTTCTCGTTGGTGTATATTGACATAAGAACTTCTGTGGCACAGGGATTTCATGAGTTTGGTATATTTAGCACATTTGTCCCCTCAAGAGAGGTGATGGCAGGATGGTTCAGTGAAAAGACTAACGGATCATCAATATCCTTCACTGTGCCTTCACTTGCAAATTTTACAATCCGATGCTTGAACGTCTGTTGTATATATACTGGTGTTCTTGTGCCTTACAATCTATCTTATATCGTGATCAACAAGAAGACCAAGAATCTCACGTGGATATACAACCCTATGTACTTTGCATATCAGAAAAATGGGGAAGATTGGGCATGGTTAAGCCAGTGGAAGTTTGGAAATCAATTGGAAGGTGGGGATATGGTTACCATTTCCTTTGAGTTGTCGGATCGTCTTTGTGTAAAGGAGTGTGGCTACAACTTTGTGTACCAGCAGGGAGGAGGAGGTGAGGAAGAACTGGAGAATGAAACTAACAAGCACGATAACAGATACTTTACTTATGACACCATTCGTGGAGATCTATCAGAATATCAATTGGGCCCAGGAGTGTACTTCCTCTGTCGTCGTTCTCCTGTTGAAAATGATTTCCCCTATCTCTTTTTAAAGAAATTCGGGGACTCCATGAATGGGAAAGGTGAGATTCTCCACCTTCTTATCAATTTAACTAGTAAATGATATGCAATTTCAGTTGGATGTGAAGATTTATATGAATATCTTTGTCATCTTGGAAATAGATTTGGATGATTGGGGCTGGGGCGGCAAAAGAGGTATTATTAGCAGGAATATGTAGCATGACAACCAATTGCTGTTATAGAGGACATCAGGTGACTGTTTTTCTGATCTATGTTTTCTTTCTTCCTACTCATTGTTGTTCTCGAAGAAAGATTTCTCTTACTTCATAAGCTAATTGCTTATCCCGCCATTTCAAATTTTCACCATTAAACTTTTTGCCAAATTGTAAAAATTCTAGGGGGACAGATTTTGAAGCGAAGGGAGTTATCCAATCAGATAAGCAGATATATTTGTCTAATTTTTGGCTAACGCGTTTTGCTGATAGTGATGCTTCTTGACAGAGAGTTCCAATATTTCTTTTGATGCAGGATGATATTTGTGGAGTGTATTTGAGAGGCCGGTTTAATATTTCTGTGCTAGTTCTTTTTCGGTAATCAAAACTTGGCTCGCGTTTTTGGATTAAAGGAGCATTGCATATGTATAACAACATTGAGTAACAGCAAAACCTTGAGATATTGGTAGTTCCCATTGAGATATTGATAGTATGTGCAGTATCAATCTGAGCATGGAAGGTATGTGCAGCATCAATTTGATTTAGCAGTTGGTGAGAAGAAAGAAAACTTCCATTGAGATATTGATAGTTCCCACAGGGGTGCAGCAAAATTTCTCTTCTTTTAGAAGTTGATTGGGGCTGGAGCAACAGAAAGATGATAATATGTTCATGAAGATAACATCAAGGTTAGTCAGCCCATTTCTTCAAAAATCAGTTTTACCAACAATGGAGTAGAAATGTGGGTGTTGATGAAGAGGACCAATTCAACAAACTACTTGGAACAAGACTACAGGAGTGTTATACCATCATAACAACCAAGAAAAAGTTCTTGGTGAGGACTCGTTCATAATACGTGCACTTCATATTATGCATATAAAGCTGAATTGTCCATCCCACTTCTATTTTTTTGAGGTAAAGAAATGAATGATTACCTGTCATGGCAAGCCAAGGGAGGACACAGGGACAAGAAACTCTTGCCAAGTCAACCTTTACAATCGTGCTGCCTTCACCGTCTTCTGGTCTCACCCGGTCTATTCATCTATTTTAAAAGAAGCATTAGGATTAAGCAATGGCACAAAGACCACTTGTAGACCGGGTGTTTGTGGAAATGCCAAGCTAAAAGTATTTGCATTGGAACGTTTGATGTGAGCCAGGTGATATTTATATTCTGGAAGTCCGAATGTGATTTTTATCAAATTAACATGCTTAACTTACAAACATAATTATCACAAATGTTTTACAGGGAAAAAGGTTGTAAATCAAAGATTAAACCGGCTGGTCCAGTTCGTGGTCAGCCCAAGTTTTTTAGTCTGAATCAAGTATACATTTTCGGTCAATAACATACTTTTTGTTTTCGTCATAAGAAGTTGCAAATTAAACTCTAGCTTCAATATGCTTCCTAACTTTTGGTGTGGTTAACTTTTGCTATTTCTTTGTATCGTAAAAACTTTGGTACGTTTTTGCATTCATATGCTTTCCTCATTCTAGTCTCCGTACTAAATTTCTCGTCAATGTTGCCGTTTCATTCATCTTTGTCAGTCAGTCCTTAAATCTTGCAATATGATAGGCAGATATGTAAATCGAGTACACAGCTCGATTTTTCATTGAAAATACCACAGTTGTAGCCATCAACCTGCACTATCATGCTCGTCACACAGAGGTTGAAAGTTAAACATTGTTCAATGATTAAAAAGTCGTGGCAGGGATTGATAACCTGTTGGTGTTGTTTATCCTGAGATCCATTGTGCTGCACTTGCTCATGTTGTTAAAGGAAGAAACAATGGTTACTTCTGCATAGAGGCTACAGATAGCCATGGATGACAAAGTTAAGATAGAAACACAACCAACTCTTTGGAAGTCACCCCCGCCTACACTTTCTCCCTCCCTCCCTCTCTCTTTCTCTGAATATGTTGTTCTATTCTTCTCGCGTCCCAAAAATGACTGATTGTACGCTTGCTTGACTTTGTACATTTTTCAATGGCTACTGTTAGTGCTCAACACGTCTCTTCCTGCACTTCTCCTTAATGTAGTTACCATGTCTTCTTGCGTTTTAGATGCGAGGATACTCACAAGACTTTCATCGATTATCTCTATACAGCTTTGGTGCTTTACTGAAGCATGAAATTGATACTGAAATTGGAGATGAATGGATGCAAAAGTTGCAGGGTTGGAGGCCAGCACTTCCAGAAGTTGTAGGTCGGCAGGAATGGAGTTGCAAAGTGAAGCTGATGGGTAAGCAAGACTTTGAACTCCTTTTCTCAGCAGTTGGCATGCTATTTCTAGTTAAAGCAACAGATAGTATGAAAAACTAAGCCCCACATTATGTACACGAGAAAAAGAACCAAACCAACTCTATGAGAAATATCTGGCAGAGTTACCTAGTGGTTGAGATAACAAATACTCCCTCCTTTTCATTGGATTTTTCCTATATGACTTTTTGCAAATTTCTAGGATCAGATTTTGGTCATGCACACATTGGTTTTACTCATTATTTTTACCCTAGCTTGACTTAACACACTATACTTATTTAATCCATAAATGCTATTAAATTCAATTACACGTTTCCATGTACTAATACATCCTAGAAATTCACAAAAAGTCAAAGGAGAAGAATCCAATGAAACGAAGGTTATTGCGATGATATATCACATTAGTTGTTTTGGTTTTCCATGAGTCAATGCGCATGCAGAAAATTCTGTGTGATATAAGAGAAGCTAAATTGCAGAGTCTGGAATATTCCCCACTATCTAGATGGTATTCATTCGAGAGTAACATTGATTTGTGGTGACAAGATAGGTCAGCGGTGATAGCATCCTTGTCATTTGTGCGTTGGGCGGGCTTGGCAAAATGTCCTTGCCAAAATTGCTTACAAGTTGAACTTTCACAGATTTGAAAGTAATACCTCCTTGTGAATGTTAAGCAAAGATCAGAGCAACCAAATAGAATGGTCAAATTGCAGAGGGAAGTACTTTCTAATATTCTGAAGGGGCAAATGGAAAAAATATGCAGTGCTGGCGAAGGGACTAAACCAATTCTTATTGCCCTAGACGGAGTTGATGGGAAGAACAAGTCGACAAACTGCTTGTAATACGAGTGCTTTCTCCTCGAAGTGAAGTTATCATTACAACTAGGACAAAGCGGTTGCTAAAAAACCATGAAGTGAAGAAGGTGTATATAGTTGAAAATTCAGAAGGTGATGACTTGTTGGAGGCATGCTTTGGGACAAGAGCATTCTATAGAATGTTTCATGGAACATTTAAAAAAGTTTAAACGCTGTTGTGGAGGGCTTCCTTTGGCTCTTCAAGTTTCGGGTTCTTCTCTATTTGGAATAATATGGATGTATGGGAAGGTGTATTGCACAAAGTGGAAGCAGTTCCTCCCACGAAATCCAGAGTCTTTAAGAGATAAACAATGAACCTTTGCAAGATGTCTTAGGAAGGCTATGTTGTCTGCATCGCTACTAAAGCAGATACTACAATGGACTGGACACAAGATACGACCCTGTTTTAATTGGTTCTGAAACAAATTTCAGATTCAAGCCTTAATCAACTTTCAAATTTAGCTTTAAGCTGTCTTTAGTGTTTGAATAAAAGTATTAAAAGCAGCTTAAATGTGGCAAAATGGCCAAAATTTTAGTGTCTAAATAAAAAGTGTTAAAATGTCTTTGTAATTAATTAGGATATTTGGTACGTTAATTGGTCGAACCTTATTACGAAATAGTGATTAATTTATAATTGTCGTTTTATTGGATATGATTTAATTCTGATAGTAGATTTAATTAGTTTTGAATTGTCCACACCTAACAACCTGATTTCAATCCAGATAAAATCAAGTATAACCATTTTAAAATTAATCACAAACATGCTCTATGTAAGAGAATAGCCCCTTGCTATTTAGGCAGAAAAACGTTAGAGCTCGCTCACCTTACAAAGTTCTCGTCAGTTGAACCCTTTGAACTTGTAAAATTGTTTGTTGTTGTTTAAACTTGGTTTATCTTACATAATAAATTTGACTCGTTTATCTCTCAACAATCTTTGGACGCACTCAACACTCAACTAGGGCTGCAGCTTGGGCGAGCTGGACGGGCCCAAGGGTCAGACCATGCCCAGCCCACACTCAAACACCGGTGCCCGTGCTCAATCCAGCCTAACCTTTTTACCGGCCAAAAACTATCTATCCATGCCCTGCCCATGGAAGTTTTGGTGGGCACGGACTGAACATGGACTGTTCACGGGTTGTCCATGGTTTAGTATTAATTTTTGTTTACTTAACTTTAACACATATCAATTATCATCCAAGTCTACTAATCAATCATGACTATTTGTTCATTTAGTTTTTAAGCATAACATGTACCATCGAATTTTACTAATTAGTCAAATAATAATGAAGAGTATAGTGAAGTTTCAAAATGGATTTAGTTATAAGCATGAAAACAAGTTTCAGGACAAATTAAAATAAAATTAATAAAAATAAAAAAACAAGGGTTTCCAAACAATCTTACGAAATCTAATCTTTTAATAAGAAACAAGAGAGAAAAATAGAAGTCTTTAAAGATCTCGAAATGCGTATGGTGAGAGAATTTTGAAGACCGAAAAAAATGTAAAATTTATATATGTAATTCATACGCCATCCGTCCCTAAAAAACTGATTATATTTTCTTTTTGAGTCGTCCCACAAAAAGTGATAGCTTTCAAATTAGGAAAGATTCTGTAAGTATTTTTTTACATATTTACCCCTTTTATACTTTTTTTTATTCTATTTCTCTCACCATATTTAATTCTTTACCAAATCATTTTCTCTCTCATGACCCACCACTTTATACTTTTTTTATTCTATTTCTCTCTCCACTTTTAACACTACCAACCAATTTTCTCTATCATGGCCCACTCTCTTCCCCCTCTCTCTAAAGGGTAAAATGGAAAAAATACACAATATATAATATAAATCCTTAATATACGTGCAAAATGAAATGGATCACTCTTTAAGAGACGGAGGGAGTATATTATATAAAACTTCGACGGGCTGAGTCTTCTACGGCCTGGATGAGTTTTGAAAAACCTTTACCTATGTTCAGTCCATATTTTTTTACTGTGTCAATTTTGTGTCCATGTCCACCACGGTTACAATAAAACTAGCCCAGCGACCATATTTTTACGGGTTGACACAAATTGCCTAGCCCAAGTTACACATCTAATCTCAACCATAATTTCTACTCATCTAATCAGGCTCAAGAAGTAACAAACTTTCTGTTCCCAACCTATCTTGGTCGGACCCAAGGGCCCAGTGGGGGTCCCGCTTCACGCAAACACGTCGACAGATTCAACGGTCAATTTTTCAACACATTGAACCGGTCAAAGTGCTCGAGCCCAAGTCACGTGCGTTTTTTTTGCTTCGTGCGCGACTTAGGTGTCAATTATTCACGTTAACGTGACTCACGGTAGCACGATCGTCACGCCGCAACCACCCGAACACCTTTTCATCAAAAACATTAACCGACGGCGCAACCGGAGCAACGGGGTCAAGGGGCAAAGGCCTTGGCCAACCCCATGGGGTCGGCCTCGGCCTCCATGGGGGGTTGGCCTTGGCCTCCCCCCCGGTTGGCCTCCCCCCCGGTTGTTCACTTTTCGCGCTTTTTTCACTTCGTACGCTCCGTATGTGACTTTGGTACCTTGTTCGTCACATGGGTACGACTCACGGCAACACGCTCGTCATAACGCAATTTCTGGATTCGTCATTGCTCATAAAAGCACCTACCGTCGTGCGCCCAAAGTTCACCGAAAGGGGGAGTAGCCTTGGCCTCCCTCCATGGGAATTGGCCATTGGCCTTGGCCACCCCCTAGTGTCTGCCTCGGCCTCCCCAAGGGTCGGTATCGACCTCCCCAGGGGTGGTGGCCTTGGCCTTCCCCAATTTTCACTGTGCCCATGCGCCGCACCACTAATACAGTCGTGCCCCTTGGCTCTCTGTCACACTACCATGCTCCTTGCATCGGTCCATCCTTTCACCACACCATGCGCACCTTGCCTTGGTCGTGGAACATGCTTCAACCCACTCTCCGGAGTGTTGAACATCATGCAGGGATAGGCGACTCCTCCAGGACACTATCTCCGTCAGGGAGCTCTTCAACTCCCCTTCTGCTAGGTAGACGGCTCCTCCAAGATGCCACCTCGGCCAGTCGGGTAGACGGCTCCTCCGGGATGCTACCTTGACGCGCTCCGAGTGCTCCGGCACAAGGATTCACCGTGGGGATAGGCGACTCCTCCGGGACACTATCTCCGCCAGGGAGCTCTTCAACTCCCCTTCCGCCAGGTAGACGGCTCCTCCGGAATGCTACCTCGGCTAGTCGAGTAGGCGACTCCTCTGGGATGCTACCTTGACTCGCTCTGAGTGCTCCGGCACAAGGACTCACCCGCGGGATAGGCGATTCCTCCGGGACACTATCTCCACCAGGGTGTCTTCGTGACTGGCCTACGTGCTCCGGCACTGGGGGCTCGCGTCGGCACCCCTATGGACTATGACCCCCGGGTCACTCCGAGATGGGAGCAAGTCTCCGGAGGGCATCGCGCCTAGTCTGCTTGGCAGTTAGGCGTCGGGTCTTCCCCACCACTGCCAGGCCTGTGGGACTTTACAAGGGCTTGGATTGGAGGCTAGATCAAGGGGTTCCTCTGGCCACACCGACGTTGTGGGAGCCAGTCTTTCCAGACAAACATAGCGATGTTGTGCGGGGCAGACGGGTGAATATGCGATTCAACAGTCCGTGGAACACCGGCAGCTGTGGACCCCTCAGTGACGTGTCACTCCCGGGGAGTGCCACGTGTCGCGTGATGACATCATCATCTCAACCTCTATAAATAAAGGTCTTGAGAATTCATTTAGAAGGTGGACATTTTCAGAACATTTTCACTTTCTCATTCTAGAATCCTAGAGAGAGAAACATACAGGACCCTGACTCTGGACCTAAGCATCGGACTGTGACTGTCGTCGTATATTCATCCTGCGCCATCGCCCTCGCAGCACTGCCACCCTCAGGCTCTGTCTGGGAAGCCCTTGGTCTCTGCCCTTCCTCTGCCCTTGCTATGTCTCACATCAACATACTTGGCAGCTGACGCGGCTGCAGCCTTTGTGGCACCTCCACGTAGGTACGAACCCACTTTCCTTGGCATCAAACCCCTTCATCACAAAAAGAGCACCCTTCATTATCCTCATAACTCCACCTGCAGCCCGATAACTACAACCATTAGAGTCAAGCGTACCCAAAGAAATAAATTTTTTCCTCAGTTCTGGAACGTGTCTGACATCAGTCAAAGTTCTCACAATACCATCATGCATCCTAATATGAATTGAACCTATCACAACCACCCTACAGGCGACATCGTTTTCCATAAGGACTTTACCACCATCAAATGAGCGGTAAGTGGCAAACCAATCCCTATTGGGACACATATGATAGGAGCAACCCGTATCAAGAATCCACCCTCCATCTGAGGTACTGATAGTAAACGAGAGAACATATGCACCATCAGAATTATCTTCTGCTACTCTAGCACCAGCCGTCTTGAAAAAATCTTTTTTCTTCCCTTTACGCTCAGGACAATCCTTTTTGTAATGCCCTTCCTTGTGACAATGATAGCACTTCAATTTTTTGGTCTTTGACTGAGACCTCAATCTTCCTTTATTTCTAGACCCAGCATGGTCAGTGCTTCGGCCTCGGGCCATCAAACTATCACCATGTTCTTCTCCCCTATTTTCTGAAACTTTCTTCCTTAATTCCTGAGAATTTATCACAGCCTCAACCTCCTCCATGGAGATACTGTCCTTCCCATATAATAAGGTAGTAACAAGATGTTCATATGACGGAGGTAAAGAACACAACAACAGTAAAGCTTTATCCTCATCTTCTATCTTGATATCAATATTTTGCAGATCTAATATTACCTTGTTATATTCATCAAGATGATCATTGATCGATGTACCTTCTTTCATCCGAAGAGTATACATCCGTTGCTTTAAATACAGGCGATTTGTCAGAGACTTGGTCATGTATAAGCTCTCCAATTTCAGCCATAATCCAGCCGTAGTCGTTTCCTGATAAACCTTTCGTAACACGTTGTCAGCTAAACACAATAACAGGGCAGTATGGGCTCTCTCCAACATGTATTCTTTTTCATCATCAGACATCGTATTAGGAAGCCCTTATTTTCCCTTTAACGCTTTCAACAACCGTTGCTGAATTAGAACAGTACGCATTTGCATCCTCCATAAACTAAAATCGTTCGATCCATCAAACTTCTCCAAATCATACTTCATCGAAGTATTTGGCGCCATTGCAAGGTGCTTTCAATCTACCACTGAAGCTCAGCTTTGATACCACTTGTAAAGGAATATGTTAGGATCAAGCGCTTACCACTGCACCAAAAGCAATTGCTGTTAGTAAGGGCGCAACTTTATTTCCTTATAGTCCTGGCACAGCAGCCAGCGCACACGATTGAGTACACAAGGGAGTAGATGGAAGCGGCCAACCTCCGATCTGCTAACAATTATTGTTGAGAAACTACCACACAATACCTTTTTAGCGACAAACGTTGAAGTTACATGTCAATGACTCATTTAGAGCTTGAAAAATACAACTCTTTATAATTTTAATAGATGTAACACTTTGGTATTAACAAGACGTCCAACACGCTAGCTACATTAGTACTGCAGGAATGTAAATATTCTATCTGTATTATAAATGAAATATTTTTCTATTGACCGATAAAACAAGGAAGGAGTTATCGAAAAAAGTTTGACCACTAGATTTAGAAAGAGAAATTTTAGCCCTTATCTCAGAAGGTGGTTGTTTTATCCCTTGTTAGATTGTTGCGTATCGACTTATTTTTTGGTGTTAAATGTTATATACTTGGTTGAAAAAAAATAATTGCCATGCTTATGCCATGTTTATGAAAATCCGTTCTACGACCAAAATATTTTGATTTGCATCTATATTTTCATATGCCAGTTGCTTAAAACTAATATGTTGAATTGCATATGTAACCTCTATTAATTCTTTACTTGATTTTCATTGTATTGCATACTAACTTTTCTGACTATGAACCTTTTAAAACGTTGATCTCAACTAGTATAAAGAAAATCAAACACCCCGAGCTCCCTTATATCCCAAACTATTAAGAGCTAGTAAACTTCGTGACCGATTTAGTCCCCTTCGACACCGCGTGCTTAGCCAGCTCTCCGGGCAACACGAGTCTCACCGCCATCTGTATATCGCTCTACGTGATCGTCTTGCTATACAGAGTCAGCCGCGCCGACTCCTGCGGAAGCTTCTCAAACAAGTCCTAAATGTAATTTTATTTAATTGAAATTTTACGATTCCATTAAGGTCAACGTATACGTGTATTCGCAAAAGTCAAATTGAAAAGTTTAATGTAACTTTTAAATGAACTCAAACTAGAATTATGATGACTTGGCCCAGCCACTAGGCCACAGTCTACATGCAATAACAGAAAATAGAGAAAGTCATCGACAAGACGAGGTGGTTCTACCCGCAAGGGCGAGGAGTTTGGCCTTACATTTGTCGAGGCGATTCCTGACATCCTCAATAACCAAGCTGAACCCAGCTCTTTTATGCTTAACATGCCGGTTGAGGGTGGATTTTCCTAAATCCATAGTGGGCTACTTAATCTTTAATTGTGTCTCATTTTAATGTATAATCAGTGATGCAGTTTTAAGGGTTTGCATAAAAATACACTTAGACCTATGTCATCAGACAGCAACCAGCTCTGTTGCTTTGTTTTCCATTTCCAATTATAAGTTGATAGAAGTGTGAGGTTTGTTAAACCAAAGGTAGATTGAGGGTGATCAGAGGCATAATCTTGTCCAGTGAAAGAAAAGATTCACTATTTTTGTTTAGCTTTTCGTCTGCAGACATGACAAAATAAGGGGCCTGCACTGGAAGCAGGCTAGCAAGTAGATACACAATATTTTTTACAGGAAAGGGACTTATTCTGGAAGCAAGCTAGCAAGTAGATACACAATATTTTTTAAGGGAAAGGGACTTATTCTGGAAGCAGGCTAGCAAGTGGAGATACAATAATTTTTACAGGAAGAAACAAGCTTACCCGGGTGGACCTCTGGTATTATTCATTCAGATGTCCACAGGTTTCTACTTGCTTTTATAATTGGTTGATTACACACCATCAAGAGTTGAAACCGAAAATGGTGATTACACACCATCAAGAGTTGAAACAGAAAATGTTGACTACACACCATCAAGAGAAGAGCTCTTCTCTCGATATTTAGAGGAGCCCAGGTTTCATCTTGAAGGGTTAAAGCTTAGGAAAGTGATTTATCATCGGATTTAAGTCCTCATTGCCTTGAATGGCTATCATTAGAGCCCACGAAGCCTCATGTTCCACCTCTCTTCCTCCATGCAGTTACCATGTGTTCTTGAGCTTTAGAGGCGAGGACACTCGTAAGACTTTCACAGATCATCTTTACACAGCTTTGGTACAAGCAGGACTATTTGTATTCAGAGACAACGACGAGATAGAGAGAGGAGGAAATCTTAAATGGGAATTGGATACAGCAATCAAAGGGTCACAAATTGCCATAATAGTCTTCTCAAAGGACTATGCGTCTTCAACGTGGTGTCTTGACGAGCTTGTGATGATTCTTGACTGCAAAGATACCTCTCGGCATACAGTGTTTCCTGTCTTCTACGATGTGGAACCATCTGAAGTGAGAAATCAAAAGGGAAGTTTTGAAGACGCATTTTCTAGATATGAAGAGCAGTTGATCAACGCTGGAAGTGATACAGAAACTGGAAAGGAATTGATGAAAAAAGTGCAAGGGTGGAGGGTAGCACTTAGACGAGCTGCAGATTTGGCAGGGATGGAGTTGCGAAATGAAGCCGATGGGTAAGCAAGTTCCTTCAAAATCCTTTATTACTTTTCTTTTTGAAAATATTTGTAGTCTTCCATTTACGGCAGCATTGCAGGACATATTAGAGACAAACACGTTACATGGTAGTATCTACCACATCGGTCTAATGAATGCTTGAATTGCATCATCTGGCAACAAAGGATACTCCATTTACCCTCTTGAATGAAGAGGGTCCAAATTTCATGAACACGTGTTATTGTTATGCATATTTTAGCCATTGAGTTTTAACAGCAGCCAGTGTTTTAGCAAGCTTATGAAGTCTTTGAAGTTAAGTGACTGGCTATGACACCATAGTTGAGATACAGGAAAATGATGTGGTTATTGGATAATCTCAATAAAAATCTGCAACAAACTGATTTTGATTTTGCAATTATTACATTCAATTATGATCTGTTCTTTTTTCAGGCACGAGTCAAAGTTTATCCAAAAAATTGTTAGCGTTACAGAACAGAAGTTAAACCGCAGAGTCTTGAGTGTTCCCCAATATCAAGTTGGAATCACTTCTCGAGTCAGAAACATTAATCTTTGGTTACAGGAAAGGTCTCTTGATGCTAACATTCTTGTCATTTATGGAATGGGTGGGATAGGAAAAACCACAATTGCCAAAATTGCTTACAACTTAAACTTTCATAGATTTGACGGCAGCAGCTTTATTGCAAATGTTAAACAGCACTCGGAACAATTTAATGGCATACTTGAACTACAAAATCAAGTTCTTTCAAATATTCTGAAGGGGGAAAAGGGAAGGCTATACAATGTTCATGAAGGTTCAATCAAGATTAATCAGGCTATATGTTCTAAGAGAGTCCTTGTTGTTCTCGATGATGTTGATAAGCTCGACCAATTCGACGCACTACTTGGAACACGAGTGTTTTATCCGGGAAGTAAAATAATCTTAACTACTAGGAAAAAGGGCTTGCTTGGGGCTCATGCAGCTCATGAGGAGCATAGGGTTAAAAGTTTAAGTTGTGATGAATCCTCGAAGCTTTTCAGCATGCATGCTTTTGGAAAAAACCACCCAATAGACGGCTATGTGGAGCAATCAGAAATGTTAGTAAGGCGTTGTAAAGGGCTTCCCCTGGCTCTTCAAGTTTTGGGTTCTTCTCTATCAGATAAAAGCGTAGGCGTATGGGAAGATGCATTGAGCAAACTAGAAGAAGTTCCTCATACTGACATCCAAAAGGTCTTGGAAATAAGCTATGATACTTTGCAAGATGATTATGACAAAAACCTATTCCTCCATATCGCTTGCTTCTTCATTGGAGAGAAAAAAGATGACACAGTTAGGATACTTGAAAGGTGCGGTTTGTTTCCAACTGTCGGAATTGATAGTCTCATTGGTCGGTGCCTCTTAACCATTGAACAAGGCAACAAACTGATGATGCATCAGTTGATCCAAGAGATGGGGAAAGAAATAGTTCGCAAAGAATCACCGAAGGAGCCTGGGAGGCGCAGTAGGTTATGGCGTCATGAGGATTCCTTCAGCGTACTAAAAGAAAAATCTGTAAGATACACTTCTGAGCTTTCCCTCTTACTTTATGATCCTCTGCAAGCATGTTGTCGCTTGTCTTTTGTTTTTAATTTTTTGATCTTCAATTTTTGTTTATAAGGGTACAGAAACAATCGAAGGCCTCATCCTTGACATTAGTAAGTTTCAGAAAGATAGATTAGCGTTCACTGTCGATAATGTGGATCATGGCACGTCACTGAAACGACCCTTCTCTAGTTTAATCTCTTGGGAATGGATGAAAACCACATTAGCACTTCCGACTGAAGGTTATTTGGATGTTGATGCATTTGCAAGGATGAAGAATATACAACTACTCCAACTCAACTACGTACAACTCACCGGGAACTACGAGGACTTCCCGAGAAGATTAAGATGGTTGTGTTGGCATGGATCCCCATTAGAACATGTGCCTGTTGACATTTCACTGGAGAATTTGGTCGTACTGGATTTGCGTCATAGCAAACTCAAACAATTTTGGGAGGGAACAAAGGTATGTTATTCAAGTTTACTCATTCGCACGTTAAGTTTCGTGATTAGTTTATATATGCTTTTGCCTAAAAATCCTGGTCTTCTCTTTCATTTGCTTTTTTGGCTATTAGTACCTTGGATTTCTGAAGACACTCGATCTCAGCCATTCTGAAATGCTTACAAGAACCTTTAACTTCTCAAGACTTCCTAATCTTGAGAAATTGATCCTTAAAGGTTGCGTGGGTTTGCTCGAAGTTTGTGAATCAATTGGATTTCTTAAGGGACTTGATTTATTAGATCTTGAAGATTGCACGAGCCTGAAGAAACTTCCAATTGGTCTGCTAAACCGTCTTCGAGTACTAGACATCTCTGGTTGCTCAAATCTGGACGACTTTCCAGTGGAATTGGGGAAGATGAAGTTATTGAGCGTGCTTCGAGCTAATAAGCTTTCCTTAAAACCATTACCCATCCCCACAGGGGATGTGAAACCATGGCGCACCTTTTTTCAGTCGTGGGTTTCAAAGCCCGAGAGAAGTTTACGAAACATTTTGGTTTCTTTACCAAGCTCCATAGTGACTTTAAGTTTTCGACACTGTAACTTATCTAAAGATTCTTTCCCCAAGAGTTTTGGCAACCTGTCCTCATTGACGAAGTTAGATTTAGGCCATAATCCTATACTTAGCCTGCCAGATTGCTTCAGAAGCTTAAATAGGCTTGCCTATCTTGGTTTAGACCGCTGTACAAGGCTCCAATCCATTGAAGGTCTGCCTAATGCTTTAGAAACGTTATATGCGCCGCATAATACATCACTGGAAAGAATATCATTTTTATCACCTTGGCATAGTATCCGTGATCTAGTAGTATGGGATTGTAAAAAGCTGGTTGAAGTAGAGGGTTATGTCAAGAGAGAAGATATATGGAAAGTTGACAAGGAGACGATCTACAGTTTAGGATTGCGTGATGTAGAATCTCTGAAAAATATAGAGGTGGTTTATTATGATCATGTATCGAAGAGAAGATCGAAGTTACCCATCCAGGTACGCTCTCCCTTGCCCTCTGTCTATGTCTCGTGTGTCAGTTGATATTAGTGTTCCTGGCATTGGGATTTCATGAATCACGTTTGGCATGAGAGAAATTTACTGGTAGTTAGTATTAGGACCCAATATTTGTTGCATCTTTCTCGTTGGTGTATATTGACATAAGAACTTCTGTGGCACAGGGATTTCATGAGTTGGGTATATTTAGCACATTTGTCCCCTCAAGAGAGGTGATGCCAGGATGGTTCAGCGAAAAGACCAACGGATCATCAATATCCTTCACTGTGCCTTCGCTTGCCAATTTCACTATCTGTTGTGTATATGCTGGTTTCTTTCCGAAAAGAAGTTGTCATATCGTGATCGCCAATAAGACCAAGGATCGTAAGTGGATATACGACCCTACATACTTACCAGATCAGGAGGATGGGGAAGATTGGGCATGGTTAAGCCAGTGGAAGTTTGGAAATCAATTGGAAAGTGGGGATGTGGTTTCCTTTGAGTTTTCAAATTATCTTCGGGTTAAGGAGTGTGGCTTCAACTTTGTGTACGAGAGAGGAGGAGGAGGAGGAGGAGGAGGTGAGGACAAACTGGAGAATGAAACTAACAAGAACCATAACAGTTTCTTTACTTACCACACCATTGGTGGAGATCTATCAGACTATTATCAATTGCACCTAGGACTTTACTGGCTCAGTCATCGTTGTCCTCGTCGTGTTCGATCCCCCGATCCCTTATTAAACAGACACGTGGACTCCTCTAATTGGGAAGGTGTGATTTTCCAACTTCTGACCAATTTATTTAACTAAATAATACTCCGTAATATGCGATGTCATGTGGAGATTTATATGAACAACTACTTCGCGAGTTTTTCCCCCCTCAATAACACACTTTTAATACTTAATTATTTATTTATCCCATTTTAAAACGTATTTACCTATCTGCCATACTTTTGGAAATCGTGGTTTCAAATAGAAGGAAGACTTGAAATCTCTATTTCGAACCACGATTTTCAAATGTGTGGTAGATAGGTAAATAAAATTCAAAATATATTATTGAAAACGTGGTTTCAAATCACGTTTTTTTCCTTGAAAGTTCTGTTTGGAATCACGATTTCGAAAAGTGTGGTAGATGGGTAAATAAGGTTCAAAATGGGGTAAAGAAGTAATTAAAAGGTGTTATTTAGGGCAAAAACTCTCTACTTCGCACTAACTAAAAGGCCCTCTGATATTATTGGCAGGAATATGTAGCATCACAACCGACTGCTGTTACAGAGGACATAAGGTGACTCTGTTTCTACCTTTCCGTCTATGTTTCCTTTCTTCCTTGATCGGTGCAGTGCAGTTCTCCGACAAAGATTTGCCTTACTTCATTAGCTAATTGCTTCTCCGGCCATTTCAAAATTCTACTGTTTAGCTTTTTAGCAAAATTGTAAAAAGTCAAAGAAGACAAATTTTGAAGCGAAGGGGTTTATCCAATTGAATATATATATATATATATATATATATATATATATATATATATATATATATATATATATATATATATATATATAAGCAGATAGATTTGTCTAATTTTATGCTGACTTTCTTGGCAGGAGTTCCTAAAGAAGAAACATACATTAAAAGAATGCTACGGATGTGAAGACAGGTCGTCAAACATGGGTCTGAGCAGCCTGATAGACAAGAAGCCTCCTTAGAGTTGAATCTCTTTTGATGCAGGATAATATTTGTGGAGTGGATTTGAGAGACCGGTTTAATATTTCTCTGTAATCAAAACTTGGCTCTGTCTTCTGGATTGCAAGGAGCATTACATTTCTAGCGGACAAGGATCCTAAGAGCCGAAGTGAGGCTTTGAATTCTTTAGATGCACCCTTTTGAAAAAAATGGCAATAAATAGGAAATGAACTCTATCATCATGTCTAATAATACTTGACTTCATTCTCATCTTCCTCCTAATGGCAAGGCAATTGGTTGTAAATGGATTTTTCGGAAGGCAATTGGCTGTATATGGATTTCTTCTTCAAAAAACAACCTCAGTCATCTTCCATCACTCTTCTTTTATCTACAATTACACACGTGATTTTATACATTATTTTGGATTATGCGGATGCTTTAAGGTTCAAGATGGGTTTTAGCGGCATCAAAACTCCTTCGGCGTTTGTTCTATCTGCGGAATGAAACGTCATTATTCAAGTGCAAATTCAGGCTATTCTAAAATTTTCTTTGATTAGTAGTTGTTACTAAAATGAATTTATTGCTAATTGTGATTTCGTATAATTAGTTTGACAAATTTTGTCGTCATAAATTAGCAACAACAAAACCTCAAGCTGAAGGTGTGTACGAATCTTGCTTCTTTGGTTGTCATTACCATCTAAATGAAGCTCAACGTATGCGTACGTCTGCTCATATACCCCTCACCCTCTCTCACTGTTCAGAGAGATTTATTGTCGAACTGTTGGAGGTTTTGCGAGAATGCTGCCTTGGTATGGTAAAGCCAGCCTCAGTTCACACTGTTGGGAGATAGTACAGGTTGAAGCGCTGGCATTGAAGTAGCTAAAACATTTTTGCGAGTCAAAAGCTCAGATGAATGTTTTGGGATGATATCGTAAACTTAATTTTAGTTTCTCTCGAATGTCTTCGATATGACAATAGAATGAAACCATGCGAGTTTTTTTTTATATCTGAAGTACTATCTTTCAGATTGTTTGGAAGATAACATGCACGCCAAAAGCCATACTCCTTTAGGTGCAAGTTAAAGATCAAATCATAAACCCAGACTACTTTGATCTGTTAACATTTCCTGCTTACGATCTTTTGGCTTAGATTGCCTTGAAAAAGCTAGTTTTGGTGTTCACTTCTGTGTCTGTTTGCTGCATTGAGATTTCAATGATTTTGAGCCTCAGTTATTAGTGCTGGCCTAAATTTTATTGCTCGTATGTTTACTGGCAGAACTAGGATTTGATTCCAGGAGGTGCCATAAATATATCGAAGTCAATAAATTTTTTTTATAAATAAAATAATACACAAAAACAAATTGCATTTTTCGATAATACACCAAAAACATACTAAAAAACCATCAAAAATGACTTATTAAGTTTCATAAGAGCCATTAAACACTCTTCACAGCACCAAAAAAAAAATAAAAATTAATATTTAAGTGTCACAAACGAAACTATTAAATAACTACTCGATGAGACCCCAAATATTGGTAGCATTTGAAATAACCTCATTCCCAATAATCTTGAAGACATTTTTTTTCAATGTGGCAAACCAAGCTAATCATATGAGATAGTTTATTAGCCCATTCCAGGTTGACACTAATTATATGAGATAGGAATAAATTGAGCGATTATTTATTAGCCCACTCCAGTTTGGCACTAATCATATGAGATGGGAATGAATTGAGTGACTTGGTTCAATTTTAAGAGTGGGGATATGAATTCTCACTCCAACTGTGACAGCAGCATATAAAAAGTTTTATCGATCACAATGTCATATTAAAGTGAGGCAAAGTAATAGAGTAGTGCTAAAAAGTAAATGTTCTAGTGAACCGATGAGGTCCGGAGAGAAGGAGGAGCCTAACATTTGAAGTGTACAGTAAGATCAGAGTCTTTTTCAAAATCATATGAAATAATTATATCATAAAAATAAAAAAAGACAAAAAAAGACGAGTTATTAGATAATGATGCGACTTGCCAACCACGTAAGACTACGAAAGTTCCAGGTACCTGCTGATGTTGCCATATAGCCCTTTCTCTCTCAGAGCCCATCTCACTGTTATCACATCATTATACCAGAAAAAAGAAAAACCGCTAACGTGAAGAGAATAGTGCCTTGCTATTTACGCGGAAAGATGTTAGAGCTCACTTACCTCACAAAAGTCGCAGTCAGTTGACCCCGTTGAACTTGTAAAATTGTTTTCCATTGTTCAAGCTTGGTTTATCATAAGTAAAAAGTTTGACTCCTTTGTCTCCCGCAATTTTCAGATAAAGTTTCTCCTTATCTAATCAAGCTCAATTAGTAACAAACTTTCAAATGTATTTTTGTGTTCAGTCAGCTTACAAGTTGATATCATAAAACTCAGAAGTGTAGTCCAACCTCTCAACAAATATCAGATTGGGAATGGTGCTAAGACATGGTTTTGGTTAGACAATTGGCTCCCTAATGGCCCTATTGTGAGTCAATATGGACCTAGAATTGTGTATGATGCTGCAAGTGCTCTTAATTTGAAGGTGAATGAAGTAAGGGACCCGGGTGACTGGAATATACCAATAAGATCCCCTAGCTTAAGGCTATTAAGCTATCTACTTACCTCAAATGGATATCCCAACCAAATGGTAAATTCAGTATTACTTCAGTCTGGAATGCTATTAGAACCACCAGCCATGCAGTACCTTGGTGGAAAGTTATCTAGTTTCCTGGACACATACTAAACTGTGCTTTTATCTTATGGGTGCAGTGCAAAAGGAAATTGAGGACTAAAGACAAGCTTAAAGATTGGAATTTATTGAATGAGGATCAATGCAGTCTATATATGCTTAAAGGATCAGGAAAACTTAGAGCATCTCTTTATGAAGTGCAAGCTGGTACATGAAATTTGGACTCAGGTGTGGAGAAAGCTACAAATACATCAAAATTTCACAACATGGGCTGAATTAATGCGGCATGCCCCTGCCACGAGTTCATGGGAAAAAGCTTTAGGTCTAGATTAAGTTAAGGGATTCATGCAACGCACGGGACGTTCTTTAATTTCTCAAATATTGTCTAATATTTATTTTTATAGATATTTTACAACTATTGATTTTCCTAACTTTCTAAAAATATTTTTTATAATGTGTTTTTATAAATTGTTTATAACTGTTATTTGTTGGAACGCAGGTAAGAAATTTACTATATAGAAGATTGCCTTTAAATAAAAATTTTAAAAAATTAGCATTGTAAAAGTATACCTTTGCAATAAAGGTAGAATGCCTAATTTAATATGATCAGTTTTTACTCATAAATAAGATGTGAACGTTACAATTACAAGTCTTATAGACCTAGGATACTTTTTCATTAACGTTTCGTGATAACATGTGAGAATAATCTCGTACTACTATTTAACTGAATTTAAATTTTTTAGTTTAATATTTGGAGTTTTGTAGATATAATCATTAGTATGTATCAGTGATATATCTGGAACCAATATGATTAAAAAAAAAAGTCAGGTATTTATACCATCACTTCTGATTTTTTGTAAGTTTAATAAGATGTGAACGTTACAATTAAAAGTCTTATAGACTTATGATACCTTTTCTTTAACGTTTCGCGACGACATATGAAAACAATCTCGTACTATTATTTAACTGAATTTAAAATTTTTAATTTAATATTTAGAGCTTTGTAAATATAATCATTAGTACGTATCAATGATATATCTGGAACTAATATGATTAAAAAAAAGTCAGTTATTTGTATCATCATCACTTTCGATTTTTTGTGAGTTTAATCTAGTAAAGAGTGTTATAATTTATTTACTGGTGATGTATAGGAATCTCAACTTCCTATAAGCATAATGTCAAATTCACTCACATTCTTTCTTCATGAGAAACTCTTTGTGTATGTTATTTATCCCGTGCATAATGAAAAGGAAAAATAGCATTGAAAGTATTTCTATCTATACATAACTTATTAAAGTGTTGCTAACATGACTTAATGAAAATACCATTGAAATATTATATTAGTGTAGCCAGGGGCTAGAAAGTGGTTAATCACAAAATCGTTTTGCCTAATTAACAAAACTTTAAAGAATCAAAATGTGGGACCAAAATCAAAATCGAAAGATAAAAGTCATTTTAGGGAAAAAAAAATTATTGCTTCTAGTCCTGGATATAGTTTAAGTTACTGGTAGAACTAACCTAAAGTCATTATGTTTTTATTTAAGTTAATCGCTTGTATGCATAGGATTCTTGGCGTAACCCGTCTATAAATACTACATTAACACTATCTCTAAATACCTTAATTAGCCCTATCATTGCAACTACAAATGCAGTTACCTTCACCATATATCATAACTTTTACTCGTTAGTGCACTTTCATGTTTCTATCGTCAGTTTTTTTAGGTTCATTACTTATTCAATCCAGTTTAGATCATAACTTATCAATTAATATTGTAATGTAAATTAATATTATCTCGAAACACCTTAATGCTACCACTACAATAACTCTAACAGCAATCATCATCTCTTGCACTACCACCGTTTAGTTATGACTTTCACCACCACAAGCATCAGCATACTACACGCCAACGCCGCTACAGCTACATGTTGTCTCTACATAATCCAAATCTCACTACCAACACTCCAATTCTGCCACAATAATTATTACTATCATAATTAACATGGCTAATCACTCGCATAATTGCATATATTACCACCCTCACACTCTCACATCTAACACCAACATTTCGGTTATACCATTACCACCCTGGGACTACCCAGACTTCTCTCTTTTTGTAGTTATTTATGAAGGGTAAAAGATTCTTATAACTAATTTATCTTTTCGTCTCTTTTATTCTACAAACTTATTCTCTACTGGTCACAAATTATTCTTCAATATATTTTAATTTTTCTTGGAGATCCAATATAATTGGTTCTAAATATTTTGTTCATATTGTGCGTAACATGTTAGATTTTAAGGAATTTGGTGCAAAAAGACGAAAGTTACAATAAAGCTTATGGAGAAACAAGATTTCTTTAAAAAGGAAAAAAAATATCAAAACAAATAGGATGATGTTTTGCATAATTAAAAGATTGAGGTAAAAATAAAAATATACGCTATGAAAAGCTTACCTTTTAATTTGTAAAGATAATCATTAATTTCATACATGATTTTCGTTTGTTTACATTTGCGAGATTTTATTTATATTTGCAAGATTTTATTTTATTTGTTTTAAGTGTTTTTAAAAAGTTAGTAGTCCAAAATAAAGCCTTTTTGGATTATGTAGAGCTTTAAAAGAAGTAGATTTGATTTATTTTTAATTTTATAAGATTTATAAAAGTCGGGCCAATGATCATACTATAGAATTAGAAAGTAGGGTATGATTTTCGTTTTTTACAGTTTTGAGATTTTATATTATTATTTTAAAGTACTTTTGAGATTTTAATAATCAAAATTAAGACTTTTGAGATTTTAATAACCAAAATTAAGGCCTAATGTATAAGTATACTGATTAGGTAGAGTTTAGAAGGTTTATAATTAGTTTTTTAATTTTATAAAGTTTAAAAATATTGTATAAATTATATCTACGAATTTTTTAATAATAAATTAAAGTAAATAGTGAAATAGAGTAGAAAACGAAAAGAATACCAAAACAAATAGAATTCTTGAATCTTGGATTCTAAATAAAGAGATCAACTAAGTTAAGGGACTACCACATACAAAGTTAAAATAGATAGAGTTTTAGAATGTGTATAATTAGTTTCTTAGTTTTATAAAGTTTAAAAATATTGCATAAATTATACCTATGAATTTTTAATAATAACTTATAGTAAAGAGTTAAACAGAAAAGTCAGGCCAATGATCATACTAAAAAATTAGTAAGTAGGGTATGATTTTTCGTATTTTATATTTTTGAGATTTTATATTATTATTTTGAAGTACTTTTGAGATTTTAATAATCAAAATTAAGGCCTAATGTATAAGTATATTGATTAGGTAGAGTTTTAGAATGGTATAATTAGTTTCTTAGTTTTATAAAGTTTTAAAATATTGCATAAATTATACCTACGAATTTTTTAATAATAAATTATAGTAAAGAGTTAAATAGAGTAGAAAAAAAAGAATATCAAAACAAATAGAATTCTTGAATTTTATATATCTAATTCAAAAGAGTTGGACTCTAAATAAAGAGACCAACTAAGTTCGGGAATTACCACATGCAAAGTTGAAGCTTACGTGTCAGAAGGAGAAAGTTCTTAAAAAGTCCTACTTGTCGCAGAGATAAAGTTCTAAAAATCATACGTGTCACAATTTTAAGTAAAGGTTTCAGCTTTATATATATATATATATATATATATATATATATATATATATATATATATATATATATATATATATGGGAAGAGAGAAATCAGAGAATCTTCATAGGAACCAACAAGGTGGCTCTGCAATCATTGCTAAAATCCAGAAATGGATGCTCTACAGAGTATTGAGCTGGAAAAGAGTAATGGCCTCCCAAACCAACAAGAAGTTATGTAGCAACTGGGAGCTGCCATTAACAATGCTGCAAATTTGAGTTTCTATGGTGTAATTTTGTTTTCTGAGGGAAAAGGAGAATGTAGTAACAGACTGGTTGCTAAAATCTAGAAATGGATGCTCTACAGAGTATTGAGCTGGAAAAGAGTAGTGGCCTCCCAAACCAACAAGAAGTTATGTAGCAACTGGGAGCAGCCATTAACAATGCTGCAAATTTGAGTTTCTATGGTGTAATTTTGTTTTCTGAGGGAACAGACCGGAAAGGATATAAGATGATTTTGGCTTTTCATCGGTAATAAAGAACCTTTTTACCACAAAAAAAAAGCTTACAATTTGATATAGAATGAGATTTTAAAGAATCAAATGCGAGTCTTGAGTCCAAGTAGATTGAATCATTTTTTCAAGCCAATCTAATCGCCTTCAACATAAGATTACATCCACAGAAGCTACATCCTAAAACCCGTCCAACATTGGGTCCCACGCCATTCTTGGATGAAATAACCCTTCAAAACAACCCCGCCTTCTTTAGTTAGTCCTAAAGCCCCATTAATATAAGAAAATCAAACACTCTGAGCTCCCTTATATATCCCAAACAATCAAGAGCTAGTAAACTTCGTGACCGCCTTAGTCCCATTCGATACTGCGTACTTCGCTAGCTCCCCGGGCAACACGAGCCTCACCGCCGTCTCTATCTCACTCTAATGGATCGTTGGCTTCTTGTTAAACTACGCCAGCCAAAGTTTAATGTAACTTTTTAGTAGACTCGAACTAGAATCACAATGGCTTGGACCAACCAGTAGCCCACGGTCTACATGCAATAACATAAAATAGAGAAAGTCATCGGCAAGATGAGACATTTGGCCATCTATCCGTCTGAGGCGATTCCTGACATTCTCAATAACCGAGTTGAACCCAGCTCTTTTATGCTTAACATTGCCGATTGGGGGTGGATTTTCCTAAATCGGTGGTGAGCTACTTAACCTTTAATTATGTCTTATTGGTGTATAATCATTAATGCAATTGTAATGGTTTGCATAAAAATACACTTAGACCTATGTCATCAGACAGACGGACTGGCAGCAACCAGCTATGTTGCTTTGTTTTCCAGTTCTAATTATATTTTGATAGAACTGTGAGGTTTGTTATACAAAAGGTAGATCGAGGGTGCTCAGAGGCATAATCTTGTCCAGTGAAAGAAAAGATTCACCATTTTTGTCTGCAGACATGACAAAAAAAGGGACCTGCATTTGAAGCAGGCTAGCAAGTAGATCTACGATATTTTTTAACAGGAAATACAAGAATTTTTACAGGAAGAAACTGTTGGAGTATTTTAACAAAAAATTCTCTTTATTTTCAAGATTGATTTTGAAAAAGTATTGAACTTTTGAGTAAAATTGTAAAGTACTTTAGTCCCACGTTGCTTGAAAATGAAAAGTGAAAATTTCCTTACATACTTAAACTTTTAAAAAGTTTTTGTCCCATATTGGTTATTGTAAAGGACTTTAAGGAATATATAAAATAATACTCCTTGACATTTCAGTAAGATGCGCTTGAGTTTAAGACTCGCAAGAGTAAGGGGGGAAGGATAAGTGGAGGAGATACGAGTTTCTAAAATTTACGGAAGCATTCCGGCCTCTCAATAGCTCTTGGGCAACAGTCATATTTTTTATTACAACACTTTATTTCTGAAATACATTTTGGATTTATTATTATTATTTTTGTAACAGATTTTCAACAGTTATTTTTCTTCACCTATAAAAGGAGACCTCTTCCTCACTTTTCAACACAACTCTCTTTTCTGATTTCTAAACACTTATACTTGTGGGCATTTTGGTAAGGTATCGAGTGAAGCTTTTGCTTCATTCGTTTGTACAGAATTACAAGTGAAGTAACAGTGAAAGCTGGGCTGTTGTATCCCAGAGGCGACGCGTCAATAACTTTGCTACACCCGTGGTAATTCTCCGAAGGGGCGCGAATCGTCTTAAGAGAGCGGCCTAGTCCGTGCTTCAGTTAGCTATTTTATATTATATTTTTAAAATTATTCTTACATGATTCACGCAACAAAACAAGTAAACTCGGGTGTTGCAAGGATGTCCATAGCTTTCCACTTTCTTTTTTAAGACAACACGTCTCTCTCTCAGCGGTGAGAGAGTTGCAAACACGTTCCTACTTGGTCTTTCAATTGGAAATTTGCGCTCATAGAGTTGAAACCGACAAAGTTGACTACACACGATCAAACTAAGAGCTCTCTCTCTCTCTCTCTCTCTCTCTCTCTCAATTGTTAGAGGAGCCCAGGATTCATCTTGAAGTGTTAAGGCTTAGGACAGTGATTTATCATCGGATTTGAGTCCTCGATCACTGCCTTGAATGGCTATCATTAGAGCCCATGAAGCCTCATCTTCCACCTCTCCTCCTCCATGCAGTTACCATGTGTTCTTGAGTTTTAGAGGCGAGGACACTCGTAAGGCTTTCACAGATCATCTTTACACAGCTTTGGTACGAGCAGGATTATCTGTATTCAGAGACAATGACGAGATCGAGAGAGGAGGAAGTCTGAAATGGGAATTGGATAAAGCAATCAAAGGGACCCAGGTTGCCATAATAGTCTTCTCAAAGGACTACGCGTCCTCAGAGTGGTGCCTTGACGAGCTTGTGATGATTCTTGGCTACAATGATACCTCTCGGCATACAGTGTTTCCTGTCTTCTACGATGTGGAACCATCTGAAGTGAAGAATCAAAAGGGTAGTTTTGCAGACGCATTTTCTAGATACGAAGAACAATTGATCAACGCTGGAAGTGATACGGAAACTGGAAAGGAGTTGATGAAAAAGGTGCAAGGGTGGAGGGCAGCACTTAGACGGGCTGCAGATTTGGCAGGGATGGAGTTGCGAAATGAAGCCGACGGGTAAGCAAGCTCCTTCAAAGTCCTTTATCACTTTTCTTTTTGAAAATACATATATGTGGTCTTCCATTTACGGTAGCATTGCAGGACATATTAGAAACAAACATGTGACATGGTAGGATCTACCACATCCGTCTAATGAATGCCTGCATTTTATCAGCCGGTAACAAAGGATCCTCTGTTTACCACATTGAATGAAGAGGATCCAAATTTCATGAACACATGGTATTGTTATGCATATTTTAGCCATCAAGTGTTAACTGCTACCAGTGTTTTAGCAAGCTTACGAAGTCTTTGAAGTTAAGTCACTTAAGTGACGACCGGCTATGACACCATAGTTGAGATACAGGAAAAGATGTGGTGATTGGCTAATCTATATAAAAATCTGCAGCAAACTGATTTTGATTTTGCAATGATTACATTCAATTATGCTCTGTTCTTTTTTCAGGCACGAGTCAATGTTTATCCAAAAAATTGTTAGTGTTACAGAACAGAAGCTAAACCGCAGAGTCTTGAATGTTCCCCAATATCGAGTTGGAATCACTTCTCGAGTCAGAAACATTAATCTTTGGTTACGGGACAGGTCTGTTGATGCTGACATTCTTGTCATTTATGGAATGGGTGGGATTGGGAAAACTACCATTGCCAAAATTGCTTACAACTTAAACTTTCATAGATTTGACAGCAGTAGCTTTGTTGCAAATGTTAAACAGCACGCGGAACAATTTAATGGCATACTTGAACTACAGAATCAAGTTCTTTCCAATATTCTGAAGGGGGAAAAGGGAAGGCTATACAATGTCCATGAAGGTTCAATGAAGATTAATCAGGCTATATGTTCTAAGAGAGTCCTTGTTGTTCTCGATGATGTTGATAAGCTTGGCCAATTCGACGCGCTACTTGGAACACGAGTATTTTGTCCGGGAAGTAAAATAATTGTAACTACTAGGAAAAAGGGCTTGCTAAGGGCTCATGCAGCTCATAAGGTGCATAAGGTTGAAACTTTAGGTTGTGATGAATCGTTGGAGCTTTTCTGCTGGCATGCTTTTGGACAAGACCACCCAATGGAGGGATATGTGGAGCAATCAGAGAGTTTAGTAAGGCTTTGTAAAGGGCTTCCCCTCGCTCTTAAAGTTTCGAGTTCTTCTCTGTTGGGTAAAAGCATAGATATATGGGAAGATGCATTGAGCAAACTAGAAGAAATTCCTCATGCTGACATCCAAAAAGTCTTGGAAATAAGTTATGATACTTTGCAAGATGACTATGACAAAAATATATTCCTCCACATCGCTTGTTTCTTCATTGGAGAGGAAAAAGATTACACGGTTAAGATACTTGAAAAGTGTGGCTTGCATCCAATTGTTGGAATTGATAGTCTCATTGATAGATGTCTCTTAACAGTTGAACAAGGAAACAAGCTGATGATGCATCAGTTGATCCAAGAGATGGGAAAAGAAATAGTTCGCAAAGAATCACCGAAGGAGCCTGGGAGGCGCAGTAGGCTATGGCGTCATAAGGATTCCTTCCGCATACTCAAAGAAAAATTGGTAAGAGATACATTTCTCAGCTTTCCTTCGTAGTGTATGATCCTCTGCAAGTATGCTGTCGGTTATCCATTTCTTTTTTTGGTATATTTTGCTCTTCATTTTTTGTTTATAAGGGAACAGAAACAGTTGAAGGCCTCATCCTTGATGTTAGTAAGTTTCAGTCAGACAGAGAAGGCTTCACTGTTGATAATGTCGATCGTGGCGCGTCACTGAAACGACCCTTTTCTTGCTTAGTCTCGTGGGAATGGAAGAAAACTACGCTAACACTTCCAAACGAGGGTGATTTGGATGTTGATGCATTTGCAAGGATGAAAAATATACAACTACTCCAACTCAACTATGTACAGCTCACTGGGACCTATGAGGACTTTCCGAGAAGATTAAGATGGTTGTGTTGGCATGGATTCCCATTAAAACATGTGCCCAAAGACATATCACTGGAGAATTTGGTCGTACTGGATTTGCGTCATAGCAAACTCGAACAATTTTGGAAGGGAACCAAGGTATGTTATTCAAGTTTACTCTTTCCATGTTAAGTTTCGTGATTAGTTATCTATGCTTTTGCCTAAAAAATCCTGATCTTCTTATTCATTTCCTTTTTTTGCTATTAGTACCTTGGATTTATGAAGATAATTGATCTCAGCAATTCTGAAAGGCTTGCAAGAATCTTTAACTTCTCAAGATTTCCTAATCTTGAGAAATTGATCCTTAAAGGTTGTGTGGGTTTGCTTGAAGTTTGTGAATCAATTGGATTCCTCAAGGGACTTGATTTATTAGATCTTGAAAATTGCACAAGTCTGAAAAAACTTCCAAGGAACATTGGTCTGCTAAACTTTCTTCAAGAACTAAACATCTCTGGTTGCTCAAATCTTGACGACTTTCCAGTGGAATTGGGGAAGATGAAGTCATTGCGAGTGCTTCGGGCTAATAAGCTTAAGTTAAATTCATTACCCAGCGCCACAGGGGAAGTGAGATCATGGCACTCCTTCGTTCTGCCCTGGGTTTCAAAACCCAAGAGAAGTGTACAAAACTTTTTGGTTTCTTTACCATGCTCCTTAGTGGAGTTAAGTCTTCAGAGCTGTAACTTATATGATGATTCTTTCCCTGAGGATTTTAGCAACCTGTCCTCATTGAGGGACTTAGATTTAAGCCATAATCCTATACGTACCTTGCCAGATTGCATCAGAAGCTTAAACAGGCTTGGCTTTCTTAATTTATCCGCATGTTCAAGGCTCCAATCCGTTGTAGGTCTGCCTAATGCTTTAGCCACGTTGTTGGTGCAGAACAATACATCACTGGAAAGAATATCATTTCTATCACCTCGGAATGGTATCCGTTTTCTAGTAGCAATTAATTGTAAAAAACTGGTTGAAGTAGAGGGTTATGTCAAGAGAGAAGATATATGGAAAGTTGACAAGGTAACAATCAACAGTTTAGGGTTGCGTGACGTCAAATCTCCGGAAAATATAGAGGTGGTGCATTATGATTACGGATCGACTGCAACATTAGAGTGCCCCATCCAGGTACTTTCTCCCTTACTCCCTTACCTCTGTTTGTGTCTCATGTGTCTGTTGATATTAATATTCCTAGCATGGGATTACATGAATCACAACTAACACGTGTGTCGGCAGGAGAGTAATTCCACCCTCATTGACAAAACTGATGTGCTATCAATATGATTTACTAGTAGTTAGTATTTAGAAGTCACCACAGATGAGCTAATACTGACTCCGCACATGAGATTTCTGGTTGGTGTATATTGACATTAGAATTTCTGTGGCACAGGGATTCCATGAGTTCGGTATATTTAGCACATTTGTCCCGTTAAGAGAGGTGATGCCAGGATGGTTCAGTGAAAAGACTAATGGATCATCAATATCCTTCACTGTGCCATCACTTGCAAATTTTACAATCTGGTGCTTGAACGTCTGTTGTGTATATGCTGATCTTCTTCTGCGTTGCAGTCGGTCTTTTATCGAGATCAACAATAAGACCAAGGATCTTAGGTGGGTATACAATCCTACGTGCTTTGCATATCAGGGAAATAGGGAAGATTGGGCATGGTTAAGCCAGTGGAAGTTTGGAAATCAATTGGAAGGTGGGGATGTAATTATCGTTTCCTTTGAGTTGTCAAATCGTCTTTGTGTAAAGGAGTGTGGCTTCAATTTTGTGTACCAGAAAGAAGGAGGAGGCGAGGACGAACTGGAGAATGAAACTAACAGGCACGATAACAGATACTTTACTTATGGCACCATTGGTGGAGATCTATCAGATTATCAATTGAGCCCAGGATTGTACTTCCTCAGTCGCCGTAGACCTGGTGGTATTGATTTCAGTGATCGCATATTAAAGAGACTAGGGGACTCCGTTGATTGGGAAGGTATGACTTTCCTGCTTCTTACCAATTTAACTGGTAAAGGATATGCTACTTCAGTTGAATGTGGAGATCTATATGAACCACTCGAAAGTCTAATTCCCACTAAAAAAACCCTCTGATATGAATATCTTGTTATCTTTGAGATAGGTTTGAAGGCTTGGGGCTGGGGCGGAAAAAGGAGAGATATTATTGGCAGGAATATGTAGCATGACAACCAATTGCTGTTATAGAGGACGTAAGGTTACTTGTTTTCTGCCTTTTCGTCTATGTTTCCTTTCTTCCTTACTCATTGTAGTTCTCGAACAAAGATTTGCCTTACTTCGTTAGCAAATTGCTGGTCCTGCCATTTCAAAATTCTGCCGTTAAACTCTTTCCAAACTTGTAAAAAGGCAAAGGGGACAAGTATCTTGAAGCGAAAGGGAGATATCCAATTGGATAGGCAGATAGATTTGTCTAATTTTTGGCTAACGTGTTTTGCTGATAATGATGCTTCTTGACAGGGAGTTCCAAAGTCAGAAACACATTAAAAGAGTGCTATGGATGTAAAGACAGATTGCCAAACATGGATCTGAGCACCCTGATAGACTCTTGCCCCTGGAAGAAGCCTCCCTAGAGCTGAATCTTTTGATGCAGGATGATATCTGTGGGGTGGATTTGAGAGGCCCGTTTAATATTTCTCTGTTCTAGTTCTTTTCTGTCGTCTGTAACCAAAATTTGGCTCACGTTTTTGGATTGGAAGGAGCATTAGATATGTATAACAACATTGAGTAATGACGAAACCTCGTGATTTAGCAGTTGGGAACTAACATCAAAGTTTCATTGAGATATTGATAGTTCCCAGAGATAGGGTCCAACGATATGCCTTTTTCTTTTGGATGTTGATTGGAGCTAGAGCAGCAGACAGTTGATAATAAGTTCATGAGAATACCATCAATGTTGATCTTCCCATTGCTTGACATTGGTATGCTGAAGGAAGATTGGCCTCGCAGAGCAGTTTTGTATTTCTGCCATAATAATTTATGACGACAGCGCTTTTCTAGCTTGATCTCTTGGTAATCGTTGACCACTCCATATTTGTTGATATGTGATGGTACGCATGATGAAGAAACACCATGACACCCATGTGCACAAAAACACCTACTCAGCTAGCTATATAACATTTGAAGCCGTTCAAAAACTCAAGATAGGCTTCACTGGAACCAACAGTGGATTCCTCTGCCCGGCCATAAAAAGAAAGCAAAAGGGCTGCCTTAATCCTACTTAAAGGCAACTCGTCTCCTTCAAAAGCTCTCATATTTCTTTATTCCCAGCACACCTGAACAGGCAAGGTGGAATCAGCTCCCTGAGATTCCGCCTTCGCCTTAGGCGCTTATAAGGAGACCACCACCTCAGGAAATTCACAACCGAAAGAGGCATCACCGAAGTTGTACCCAGCAAACTGAAAATCAAATCCCACAGGATTTAGCGAGTGGACAATGCAGTAGAATGTGGGCACAGACTCACCGTCTTCTTTCCAAAGGAAGCACTGATTGATGTAAACAGCTCCCTCTTCCTCCAGTTATCACCAGTAAGAATGGCGTTTCTCGAAGCTTCCAACGTGGAAAAACATACTGGAAGATCTCCACACGGCCTGCCAAGAGAACGAGCTACCTTTAAATGAAGTAGACTTGGAAACTTCGTTAAGCCCTTCAAATGAAGTACACTTGGAAACTGCTGCATTGGCAAGTATGAAGGAATTGGGAATACAACTCAATTACCGGGGCTCGCTGGAGGATATGAGCAGTTTCCTAAGAGATTAAGGTGGTTGCGTTGGCACGGACACCCTTTTCAATGTTTGCCCATTGGCTTGTGACGTGGATTTGATTGCTTTCAAATAGTGTTGTAGGAAAATATGGTAACCCAAGTCGGTGGTCATTAGTACGTCTGTTGACTAAACAATTGTTCATACCCTGTTCTGGTCGCACCCCAAGACCCGCTAAGGGATCCACTTTGCACGACACATCACCCAGTCAACGGTCAACTTTTCAACGCTCGAGGGCCGGTCAAAGCAACCCATGCTCAAGTCACGTGAACCATTCGTGAAGCGACTTTGGCGTGCCTTCCACCTTGGGGGTCGGCCACCCTTGGGGGTCGGCCACCCCAAGGGGGCCTCCCCTAGGGGTCGGCCACCTGCCTTGAATACCGACGCCGTCACCTTTGACCGTGCTCCGTTGTCACGACGACCGTCGCTCGCAACCGTCGCTCTCGAACCATGCTCCTTCGTCGCGATGACCGTCGCTCGTAGTCTCGATGACCGTCACTTGTGGCCGCTCTGTCGCCATGACAACCGTCGCTCACGGTCGCGCGCCATCCACGCAACGACCCTTGTCGCTCGGAGATCACTCTGCGACCCTCGTCGCCCGCACTCAACCGCGCACCATGCGCTGCAATCATGTTATATGCTCACGGGATAGGCTACTCCTCCAGGACACTATCTCCGCCGGGGTGCCTGCGTGACTGGCCTACGTGCTCTGGCACTGGGGGCTCGCGTCGGCACCCCTAAGGACTATGACCCCCGGGTCACTCCGAGATGGGAGCAGGTCTTCGGAAGGGCATCTTGCCTAGTCCACCTGGCAGCTGGGCGTCGGGTCTTCCCCACCGCTGCCAGGCCTGTGGGATTCAGTAAGGGCTTGGACTGGAGGCTGGGGCAACGGGCTACTCTGACCATGCTACCGCGGCATGATCAGTCTCCTCAGACAGGCAGAGAGATGTTGCAAGGGCAGGGCAGCACGAACTTAGGGACCGGCAGTCCAACGGAGGGTCAGTGCTTTGGCCCCCTGGCGACGTGTCGTTCCCAGGGGGTGACACATGTCAACTTATGACACATGCACATTTTTGCCTATAAATAGTGGACTTTGGAGCTTTTTCAAGGATCTTTTCTCATTTGGACTTTTCACTTTCTCTCTCTAAAAAGACATTCTCTCTGGAATTCTAGTGAGAGAAACACACTTGGACTCCCGTCTACGGACCCTTGACGCTGCACCCTTATCACGGACTGTAGACTGTCGGTCCTGTTCATCGTCACCCTGCCTGCGCAGCACTGCCAGCCCTCACGACCTGTCTGGGGAGCCTTGCCCTCGGCCCTTGCGCCGTCCTTGCTGTCTCCCGCGTTGCCTACCTGGAAGCTGACTCAGACCGCATCCTTTGTGGCACCTCCACGTAGCATCGAACCATTTTCGGCATCATCATTTTGGCGACTCCGCTGGGGAGGTGAGCATCGTATTGCGGTTTGCACACCTTCCGGACTTAGGCATTATGCCTGTGCAACGGAGAGCTACTAGGGCAACCAGCCAAGGACCCAACCCCGCCATGCAAGAACACCACCTCGGTGATCAGGAAGAGACTAGCGCCACGCGGCTCCAAGACCAGCTGCCAACCACTACCCCCGACGTGCAAGTGCTCGTAAATGCAGCCATCCAGCAACTCACTCCAACCATCACCACTCTGCAAGATTCACAGACCACTCTACTAGCCGCCATTATGGAGATGCAAAAATCCATACAAGCCCTGTCCTCACAGCAGGCCGCTCCATCAATCCAGCCTTCAGGACCGGGGCCAGCTTTTGACGTCGCCCCGGCCCCAGTGTCGCGACTACCGCCGCCTTGGATATCCAGACCCTTGGCGGTAGGGCTCGCAACACCCTCGCTGCCGGTAGCCGACACATCTCCTTCTGCAGTGCCGCCCCGCAAGCTACACACGGATCTCGGGCCAGTCTTGCAGCAGATTCTCCCCGCTGTCACACCATCTCATCCGACGCCGGCAAGAAGCTCCTCCGAAACGCATGACTCCATCGAGATGGAACCTAATCCGTATCCAATTGAGCAACACCAAACCCCCGGCCAAGTGATAGACATGTCTCGCCAACCCACACTCGCCCCTGCACAGCTGCCCTTGCCAGCACCTGTACTATACCAACCCTCCCATGTCCCCGTTCATCAAGCCGTGCCATCTGGGGGCTCGGGGGCTCGCGACGCACCAGGCAGTCATCACCCCTTGACCGGCAATGAGGCACCATCCTCCAACTATGTCACTCGGTCAGATTTGGAAGCCCTTGTCCGTCGCCTGTCGAGGAATTCCGAGCCGGACTCCTCAACCCGTCTAACCGGACACGCCCCGTACGCCAATGATATCGCCATCGCACCCTACCCCCTCAAGTACAAGCAACCAAACTTTGTGCTCTTCAACGGACGTGAGGGAAACGCCCGTGAACATCTAACAAGGTTCGCAGGCTCCTTGGAGCAGTATGGTACAGGAGGCAGCTTAAAGTTGAGAGAATTCCACAAGTCCCTTACAGGCTTGGCTTACACTTGGTATCACCAGATCCCCGCAGGGACCGTCCACACCTGGAACGACATGGTCCAGCTGTTCTTAGACAAGTTTCATTACGAGACCGAGCGCGTGACTATCGTTGATATTGCTGGCATTCGCCAGAACCAGGGAGAAGACTTGAATAAATATGTGCATCGTTTTCATCTCAAGTGCCTTGAGTGCACAGATTTCAGCAAAGACGAAACGTTGGTTCCCATATGCATCAAAAATATGATTGACGTCTACCGAGTGCATATCGAGAACCTACAGTTAAAGTCATGGGGACACCTCAAGGAGACAGCCCGACGAACTTACGAGACAGTTGGTCCTGTCAAGTCATGGAAGCCTCGACCGCAAAGTACGCTGTTGGCCTCAGCAGATACACCTATCACTCAGCGTAGCAACAACAGCAACAACTATGCAGGCTTCAAGCGTCAGCTTCCAGATGGGGACCAAGGCTCCGACAAGCGAAGGCAACAAAGGCCTGCACCTGACTATCCCTGTGATCTGAATACAGTGAAGGAACTCTTGGCGGAATGGGTGGCGCATGACAAAAATTTCCAACTGCCACCAATGCGGACCAACATCACAGACGAAGAAAAGGCCAGGCCCACCTACTGTCCTTTCCATCGAGCCCTTGGCCATCCGCTCAAAAATTGTAATGCACTGCGAACCATCTTTGCAAGGAAGGTAGCGTCGGGCGACCTGCAGCTACGGAAGAACAACGATGTGCGCAAAGATCCCTACCCACCGCATCGCAACAATAGGGAGCACCAGGCCCTTATGGCTGTCACTGACCATGTCGAGCCTGTAATCCACGAAGCCCCGGCAGAGCCCACACTGACCCTCGTGCCTCCTCCAGCTAAGCAGTCGATGCCTTCCTTTCGACAGATGACGAAGATCAAAAGTTTTTTTGATGAAATGGGGTTTTCACCCGCCGCCCGGACTTATCTTTCCAATTGCCTGCTCGAGGTCACCACCGGCCTCGGTCCCGAATGCTTCGCCGTCCAGGCTGAATTACGTCACATCCCCCCACGGCCTTAGTCTTCTCGGATGAAGACTCGCCGCCGGTCGAGCATCACAATCGGCCGCTGTTTTTAGAGTGTACTGTTAATGGCACGGGCTTCCGTCGTGCCTTGGTTGATTGCGGCGCCTCGATCAACATCATACCTCTCATCACCCTGCAACAGGCCGGCATTCCCCCAAGGAAAATCATCCGTGACCCCGTCAAGATTACCGGCTTTGGACAGGGTCCTCAGTCGACCCTCGGCCATATCACTATCGACCTCATGGTCGGAACTGTCCGTCGCGACACTACTTTTCACGTAATAGACAGCGAGTCTGCCTTTCACCTCCTGCTCGGGCGACCATGGATCCATGTCAACAAGGCCGTTCCCTCAACATACCACCAATGTGTGAAGCTGGTAGCCGGTTCTACGGGACATGAGGTAGCAATGACAATCCCTGCAACCAAAGCCCCCTTTGAATGCGCCGAGTCTTATTTCGCCGAGGCCTCCTTCTTCACTAATTTCGCCGAGGATGGTGAGAATGCTACTCAAATACATTCTACCAGGCTGCCGACCTGGGATGAGCTGTGCGGGGACAAGCTTCCCAAGGCCAAAACCGAGAGAAGTAACAAGAATAATGGGTCAACCCCACCGCTTCCGCCTGCTGCCACGACCAATTCCCCCCCTTCTTCCCCAAGTCCAAGAAGCAAAAGGCTGAGCCGGCCTTTCAACGTATCGTCAAGGACGGCAAAATCATCTATCAATTATGACGGTATGCAGGGGCTCCAGGCGGTCCCTCATCAGACCCCCTCGACCCCGACCCCCTTGGAGAGACTGAATGGTGCCGCACGGCCGAGCATTGCCAGCCAGATCCTGACCTCACCCCCGGCGCGGCACCACCTTGCTATGAGGACGGCCCTCGACCACAGGCTGAAGATATTGAAGAAATCAACCTGGCCGACCCGGGCGAAGAACCGCGGCACACCTACATTGGCACAAAACTCGCCCCCGGCCGAAGAGAGGAATTGGTTTCCCTCCTGCACGAGTATCGTGATGTCTTGGCATGGAGCTACAATGAGATGCCCGGACTGGATCCTGCCTTAGTCACACACCATCTCAACATTGCTACCGGATCCGTCCCTATCCGACAACACCCGCGGACATTCCGTCCCGAGCTCGAATTGAAAATCAAGCAAGAGATTGAACGCCTCCTGCAGGCAGGCTTCATCGAACCTATCACTCACCCTATTTGGCTGGCTAATGTCGTCCCTGTACAAAAGAAAAATGGCCAAGTCCGCGTCTGTATTGACTTTCGGGACTTGAATAAGGCATGCCCCAAGGACGAGTTTCCACTACCCAATATCGACATGCTTACGGAGGCCGCCGCCGGATATGAAACTTTATCTTTCATGGATGGGTTCGCAGGTTATAATCAGATTCGCATGAACCCCGACGACAGCGCCAAGACAGCCTTCCGCACTCCTATGGGTAATTTTTGTTGGAAAGTTATGCCTTTCGGCCTCAAGAATGCGGGTGCTACGTATCAAAGGGCTATGACAGCAATATTCCATGACATGATACACCGTACTGTGGAAGACTATGTCGACGATCTTATTATCAAATCCAGAAAGGAAAGTGATCACCTCACCGACCTTCAAGCGGTCTTTGATCGTTGCCGCCAGTATAACATGCGGATGAATCCATTGAAATGTGCCTTCGGCGTCTCCTCCGGCAAGTTCCTCGGCTTCTTGGTCAGTCGACAGGGCATCGACGTTGACCCCTCGAAAGCAGCCTCCATCCAAGAAATGCCCGCCCCCAAGAACACAAAGCAACTGAAGAGCTTCCTCGGCAAGGTCTCTTACCTCCGACGCTTCATACCCGCGCTGGCCGAGCTCATTACGCCATTTCAACACTTGACGCGTAAAAGCGCACCATGGAATTGGGGCGCGCCCCAACGGCAAGCATTTGAACGGATTAAGGCGGTCCTCATGTCACCGCAAACCATGGTCGTACCACAACGGGGCATCCCACTCCTACTCTACCTGACTTCCACACCCAGATCCATCGGGGCTTTGCTTGCCCAAGAAGTCGAAGGTGTCGAGCGTCCTGTTTATTACCTCAGTAGAGTGATCAGGGGGCCCGAAGCCAACTACTCCGAGCTCGAGAAACACTGTCTAGCCTTGGTGTACGCCTCACAGAAGTTCAGACATTACTTTCTGGCGCACCAGATCACACTCGTCACCAAGGCTGACCCACTCCGTTACATGCTTAGCGTCCCGCCCTGTCTGGTCGACTCACCGGTGGTTGCTGCTATTGGCCGAATTCGGTTTATCTATCAAGAATCCTACAGCTCTGCGGAGCCAAGCACTTGCAGACCTCCTGGCCTTCTTCCCACGCCAACAATGTGAACCGATATCGGATCAACTGCCTGGGGAGGAGACAGCCCTGATCACCGACATCGATGAACTGTGGACGCTTGAATTCGACGGCTCTGCCACTAGCAAAGGTCCCAATGGCACACCCCTCCGGCAAGGGGGTGCCGGCATAGTCTCCGGGCACCAGACGGTGTTACCACTTCATTATCTTTCAAACTTGCATTCCCGGTGTCTAACAACGAAGCTGAATACGAGGCACTTGTCATTGGCCTCATGATCGCCGTCAGTATGGGGGCTAAGGCGCTGTGTGTGAAAGGAGATTCAAATTTGGTCATGAAGCAGGCGGACGGGGAGTTCGCGGTCAAAGAACCAGCCTTGGCACCTTATCGTGCCTTGGTGCAACACTTGGAAGGAAGACTCGGCCATGTCCAGTATGAACATCACAATAGGTGCCACAACAGACATGCGGACAGCTTGGCCACGATCGCGTCAAAGATAGAGGTCGATGGTGAACAACGGATGCTAACCATCGTCAAGAGAATGGAACCATGCACAGCACTGAACCTAGTCCCGAGGGACGTTACTGCGGACGATTGGAGGCAACCGATTATCGACAAACTTAAAGCGCCATCTCTTGCTCATGCCTCCACCCTTACAGACTTTTCAATGATGGGAGATGTCTTATACAGGCGGTGTCCCGGAGGCACTCTAGCCAGATGTTTGGCACCGGAAGAGGCAAAGCACAAATTACAGCTCGGCCACCAGAAGTGTTGTGGCCTCGACGGTCCCCCTCTGTATCGTCGCCTCCAGCGTATGGGATATATTGGCCATCCATGGCCAAGGACGCCTCGGATATACAAAAGGATTGTCCCGAGTGCTGTATGCACCCGACGGTGCCGAAGCTCTTGTCATTGACATCGAGGGTGACTGGCGCCAGCCTTTCATCCAGTATCTATCCCACGGGATTCTACCACCTGACCGCGGCTCAGCACGATCCATCAAGCGCAAGGCAGTCAAGTATTTTGTGACGGAAGGCGAGTTATTTCGCAAGGGATTTTCGGGACGCACCCTGCGATGCTTGCAGGGTGCCCAAGTGGTCAAGGTCATTAACGAAGTACACAATGGTGATTGTGGTGAACATCAAGGCTCCCAGAAGCTGTATGCAGAATTACTAAGATTGGGGTATTATTGGCCGACTATGGAATCCGACTCCATCTCGCATGTCCGACGCTGCCAACCCTGCCAGCGGCACGCCGACAGGATACACACGCCAGCATCCGACTTGCACATGATCTCAGCCCCGTGGCCATTTCATTCTTGGGCCCTCGACCTCATCGGCCCCATCCACCCGCCGTCCAGACGCCATTCATGGATCATGGTTGCTACTGAACGCTTCACGAAGTGGGTCTGAAGCCGTACCTCTGCGGAGAGCCACGGGAGGTGCCGTTTCTAACTTCTTACGCGACGTCATCTGTCGTTTCGGCATCCCTCGGTGTATTATATCTGACAATGGCACGCCATTCATTAACCGAGAGGTTCGAGCTCTCATGGAAGGGTACAACATCAGCCATGCTACATCAACTCCCTATTACCCGCAAGGTAATGGTCAAGCTGAAGCTTCCAACAAGACTTTGCTACGAGTATTATCGCGAATGGTGCATGACGCCGACCGGTCGTGGTCCGAACAACTGAATCTGGCACTCTGGGCCTACAGAACATCCCTGCACACAGCGACAAAGGCCACGCCCTTCTCTCTCGTCTACGGGGACGAGTGTGCGTGGTACCTGCCGAGATCGCAGAACCATCGGCTCGACTTTCTCTAAGCAGCGGTCTCGGAGATGAAGCAGCCCGGCTGGCGGCACTTGACGGCCTCGACGAACGACGAGCCACGGCCCTGCGCCGCATGAAGAAGTATCATGAGCAGCTCACGAAAGCTTATGGGAAGACCGTCAAGCCACGTTCATTTATCGAGGGTGACCTTGTTCTTCAAGCCGCCAAGCATGTGCGGGCCAACATGTCAGCTCCTAAATTCACGCCAAACTGGGAGGGCCCTTTCACGGTGCACGAAGCCCGCACTAATGGCTCGTACCTCCTGCTCAACCACGACGACGGTCAGGTCTCGGCCCCCATCAACGGCCGCTACCTGAAGAAGTATTATGTTTAGTTACGACAATGTCCCCCAGCCCTATCCGCCCGCATCATAGTACGCGCTCTCATAGCATTTTTGTACATGCGACATTGCTTACAGACTAATTTTTTTGTTGATCTGTATAGCGTTCTACGCTACTCATGTAATGGTGTTTTGTACCCACGTCCTATCAATACAAAGTCATGCTGTTACCTCAACTTCTGCCTAGCTGGCACTCATTCTCAACCTATGCTTCCTAAGTCACTTTCTACGGGCGGGAATGGGAGAGCATTCACAGGTGACCAAAACAAGCAAGACATTCAAAAAAAAAGAGAGAAGAGAAGAGAGCAACCGAACACAACATACAATAAGCCGAGACCATCGAAAATATGTACATATACATCAAACGTTTACTAGCCGTCGTTAAGCGCTACAACTACGGCAAAGTAACATACAAGCTAAGAAAGTCTAGACAACAGCGATGCAACTGGGTGGAGCTGAATGCCTGAAGTGCCTCCCCCGCTCCGCTTGTACCTCTGACCATCCAGCATCAAGCTCGGCCTGTCGCCTCAACCGCTCTGACTCTCGCCCGTCCACCTCACCTCGCCGCCTCTGTAGATCGGACAACTGCCTCTGCAAATCGACGAGCTGTCTCTCTATCTG